>PVIC010008181.1:0-48881 GCA_004025085.1 Thryonomys swinderianus
TTTTGAGACAGGGTCTCACTTTGCAGTTCAGGCTGGCACTGAGCTCACTATGTAGCCCAGGCAAGCTTCGAACTCAGCAATCCTCCTTTCTCTGCCTCCCAAGTGCTGGGATTACAGGCATGAGCCATCACGCCCGGCAAGAATAACTATATTAATATCAGATAAAATCTTTAAATAAAAACTATCTTTAATGACAAAGAAAGTCATTACATGATAAAAGTCAATAGAACAGAATACTATAACAGTTCCAAATATATATGAGCACAACACAAGGGAACCTAACATATCAGGGCAACATTAGGGGGAGAAATGGAAACACGATCATAGCAGAAAACAATCATACCCCACTGTATAATGGGTAGACCACTCAGAAAGAATACTAGCCAGAAACAACATAACTGAACAAGGGTATAAACTATAGGGACCTAGGAGACATGTACAGACATTTCCACCAGCATTAGAATAATCTATATTCTCATTAAGTACACAAGGAACATCCTTAAGGGTGGGTCACAGGTTGTGTCATAAAATGAAGCCTGACACATGAAAAAAGATTGAAATCACTTAAAGTATCATTGTCAAACAAAACAGAATGAACCTAAAAATTAAAAAAGGAAAGAAAGTGGAAACATTTGCACATTCATGAAAACTAAATAACATGCTCTTGGCTAAGCATTGTATCAAAGGGGCATTAAGAAATATTTGAGAGGGCTGGAGGGTTAGCTCAGTGGTTCCGGCGCCTGCCTTGCAAGTGCAAGGTCCTGAGTTTGATCCCCGGTTACCACATACAATGCTGGGCATGGAGACTCACAATCAGTACCACATACCACAGTGCTGGGTGTGGTGGCTCATGCCTGTAATCCCAGCACTCCGGAGGCAGAGGCAGGAGGATTGCAGAGTTTGAGGCTTGCCTGGGCTACATAGTGAGCTCAGAGCCAGCCTGAACTACAAAGCGAGACCCTGTCTCAAAAAGAAAGAAAGAAAGAAAGAAAGAAAGAAAGAAAGAAAGAAAGAAAGAAAGAAAGAAAGAAAGAAAGAAAGAAATATTTGAGACAAATGAAAATAAGCATATAATACCCAAAACCTTAGAGGAGGCAAGGAAAGCATTACAAACAAGAGCATTGCTGGCAATAAACACCTATGTTAAGAAGAAAGATGTCAAGTGACTTACCATTACTCCACAAGACATTAAAGAGGAAGAGCAAAGTAAACCCTGAATTAGCAGAAGGAAAGAATAAAGATCAGAGGAGAAAAATTAAAATCAAAAGAAAAATAATACAAAAAATAAAGTGTTGCTTGTTTAAAAACCAGAAAAGTTAAGAAACAATTGGATAAAAAAAGAAAAAGACTCAAAAAACAAAAGAGGAGACACTGTAACAAATACCAGAGAAATAAAAGGGATCATACAGCACTTTTATGAACAGCCTTATACCACATTTCTAGAAACAACTCATGCAATCTAAATCAAGAAGAAATAGAAAATCTGAGCAAATCAACAGTGATTAAGCAGAATGAATGTGCAATCCACAAACATCCCAACAAGGAACCACCCAGGCAAAACGGATTCATAGGTGAATTCTTCAGTCAGAAAATAACACCAATCCTTCTTGAATTACTGGCAATGTAAAAAACAAAAACAGAAGAATGATTCTAATTTTATTTTATGAGAACATCATTACCCTAATTCTAAAGGCAAACAAACAAACACAACAAAACTGTATTGTTGTTGAAAACAAAGACAAAAGTCCTCAATAAAATACCAGCAAGCCAAATTCAAGAGCAAATTAAAAGTAGACCCAGTGACAATTACTGCTGAGAGAAAAGGATATTTTAACATTAATTAATTAGTCAATATCATATATTAAATGAAAAAATACATTATGTTCTCAGTGGATACAGAAAAAGTACTTGACAAAACTCAGCATCCATTTATAATTAAAATTCTCAACAAAACAGGTATAGAGACAATGTAATACAATTGTGGCTGTAGATGAAAATCTTCAGCTAACATCATAATCAATGGTGGAAATTAGAGCTTTTACTCTGAGATTTAGTACAATCAAAGGATGCATACTTCAGCACTTATATGCAGCATAATACTATCAGAAGTCCTAGCCAGACCAATTAAACAACAACAGAAAAAATACAAAGCAAACAAATGAAAAACAAACCAAAAAGGAAGGAGCAAATTTACCTCTGGGTGCAGACCGACACTAACATGGCCATATATGTAGAAAATCTTAAAGAACCAAAAAAATTGGTAGAATTAATAAATTAATCTGAAAACATTGCAGAATATGAAATCAATATATATAAATCACTAACTTTTTAAATATTGGCAACAAATTACCTGAAGAAACTTCAGAAGCAGTTTTGTTCACAGTATCAAGACAAAGGAGAAAATGGTAAAGAGTAAACTTAGAGTTGAGTGACTGTATGGCTGAAACAGAAAACACGGATACAAAATTAAAGAAGAGACATCTAGATGTAAAGGAATCCTCTGTACATGGATTGGAAGACATAATATTTTAAATTATCCATACTACACAAAGTGATCTACAGCTCCATGAGATTCTTTTAAAATCCCAAAGATGTTCTTTAGATAAACAGGAAAAAAATCCCAATCCCCTAAATCATATAGAGCTGCAAAAGATCATAGTCAATAAAACAATGAAGAAGAATGAAGCTGGAGACTTCACATTTTCTTATGTCAATATATTACAACCGATAGTAATCAAAACAGTATGGTACTGGCATAGAAACAGGCACACAGACTAATGGAGCACAATAGAGAGACCAGAAATAAGTTCGTGCATCTAAAGTTGACCGAGTGCAAGGAGGCGGAGGTGGGCTTTTCCATGCAGAGTCCCTCCCTCCCGCGCCCTTTCTCCTTGACCTCCTCCCACCGCCCTGTCCTGGGATCTGCTTCTTTCCAACCCTGTACATGTTTGAGGATCTCCCGACAAATAACTATGATGCCATTTGCTCTTCTTCCCCACAGGATGCAGGGATGGGCTTGGGTCAGCACTGGGTGAGTTCATGGATCTAAATTACGTTTGTCTTCTGCCTCTGTTTTGTGCATCATTTTGAGCCACCGTTTCTGAGCGTGAGAAGGGACAGGCAGGCATCAGCCAGAGGAGGAGGAATGCGATGCCGCTTGTGTCTTGGGTTATCCCGACCCCAACGCGGGAGAGCCGTGGGAAAGAGCAACACCCAGCAACGGTGCCTGTGGCCGTGGGAGAGCCGGGGGCAGAGGCGGCCTCGAGGGGAGCGCACCTGCGAACCACCGAGAGCCCAAAGTGTGCGAGTGAGGAGAACAGGTCTCCGTCCGACGGTGGAGGCGCTGCCTGGGGATCCACAGCTCAGTCCGAGGGAGGGCTCTTCCCCGGCTAGGGGTCGCCGACAGACACTGCGGAGACACTCGCTGTCCGACGTGGTTTCCACGGGCGAAGCGTGTCACCGTCTTACGCGTGTAAACACTGACGGGTGGAGGGCTCCCTGGCCTCTTTCCTCACGCTTCAATTTCAGTCACTCCCACAAGCCAAACTGGTTTAGTAATGTATTTCAAAATTCTTTCAGACACGGAATAACATGCTACTTGGCATCTTTTTGACTTCATCCTTTGAATCAAGCAAGAAAATATGTTGCTGAATTATTTAGGTAGTTCACGGAGAGTGAAGACAAACCAGTCTTCACTGGCTACTGCTTCTCTTCTTTATTCAGATACAACCTGATCTAGGAAAGAAGGATTCTCCCTTGTTCTCCCCCCAGCCCCGTACAGGTCCCCGTGAGCTAGAAAGGAGTATTAATACTGCCCGCCTTGCCACCTCTGCCACTGGTGGCACTTAGTCTAAGGAAAGGCTGAGTCGGGAGTGTCTCCTACTTGGTAACATGAAGGATATTGACCGTCTTTGCTGAGTTCATGTGGTTGGCTCGGTACCTGGGGATTTCACTGCTACATGGGCACCTCCGACAATAGCCCTCTCCCTGGGCCCGCCTGGACCCTTCTGGGTATGTCGAATCACTCTGCACCTAGAAGGAGAAAGAGGCTCTGTGGAGGACCTCCACATGCAGTAGAATGGATTCACCCAGGCTCTCTTTGGTATTTGGGCTTATCACAAGGGTGCACAGTATAGGGTGTTATACTTTTAGTCCATGAAGGAGATTGCTGATTGGCTCACACTGTTCTCTTTCCCCTTATTTCTGTATTCATGGAGCCCTCGTTCAATTCGGCCACATGTATCAGGGTCATAGCTACAAGAAAGCCAGCCAAAGGAAAGCAGGTATAAGCAAGTTCCCCCCGAAGGGTGTGAGCAGAAGAGGATCATAGAGCCCCTCGCTGGTTTCCTTAGAGACATGCTTGCTTGCCTTTTGTGTGCTCACTGTCTGCTCTCTCACAGGCTACAAGTGGGCACCAGGCTGCCGAGATACGCTGGAGGCGTGACGGGGGCTGTTCCCTCAGAGATCGCAGGTTGCTTAGTAGTTCAGAAGGCTGGGAATCTGACAGGTGTGCTTCCCCGCAGAATCAACTACATGTATGTAGTCAACTATATGTAGTTCTGTGCTCTAGAACATGACACAAAGCATTTGATGATAGAGAAGACATCAGTACCCATCTGAAAATTGCCAGGCTTCCAGGGATTTTTACTGTAACGGGGTCAAGAAGTATCAGCAGTTTTTTTAAAGGCTCTGCTCAACCCTGCTTTTGCAGTCCCTGACATGCAGCCGGACAGAGGGGTGACACCACGGAGGAATTCATCACCTGAAAATACTTCTTTATCTGCTCTGCTGTTTGAAATTCTTCATTACAAATTCATCCCCTCAATTTAAGAGAACATTTCCTGTTCCAGAATGAAAATATCTCTGGATTGCCCAGAGCTGTGAGGATCCTGAAATTTTCCTGCTTAGCAAGCTAGCTACAACTTCATAGAGGATGGCAGGGGACACGAGACTCCTGGCTCAGAGAGGAAGGACTTCGTGATTGTTGAGCCAGGAAATAGCATTGATTTCCTTTGCTCCTGAGTTCCACTAAGAAGACACAGGGCCAGGCCTAGGTATATTGTGTTTTGTATTTTTTGACACCAGGGATCGAACTCCAGACCTTGTGCTTCCAAGGCAGATGCTGGAACCACTGAGCTACATCCCCAGTGAGCATGATGGGTTTGTATCAAGAAGAGGAAATCCTTATCCATACACAGGCTGCTAGTTTACCTGCCCAGCCTTTGCCCTGGAGGGAGACATTATCCTCTAATGCTATTATCCTAGATCAGGACACAAATGTTTTCTTCCAGATGGGAGACACTATTTCTCTCTTCCAAGGTTATCTGTTTTACAGACATCCTTGAAAAGACAGTGCTGAACAAAAGTTGATAGTAAAGCATTATGGAGGTCTGTCAATCAGTACATGATAGAATGTTAAGCTGTTAGCAACTCCATACACATGAAGAGCATCCAAGTCCACTGTTTAAGGCTGGCATTCTGGCAGTGGTTCCTAAGACAGGCAAAGCAAGCACAATAGGGAGCTCTTGCAGCTCTTGTGGCCAGGCACCTGCAGAGTGGTGGAACTGGAAAGTACTGTTCAACTAGAGGCCCTGGGGTGAGAGTAGGAGTGTCTCCTACATATACTTGGCTCCCCCAGCTCTTCTCTCTGACTGCAGCACCACACTCTCTTCCCTTTTCCAGGCTAGTTACCTCATTTTCTCTTGAAGACCCTAGTACATCTCCTCTATAAAGTCAGCCCTTAACCATTCCCTCCAGCTGAGACCAGCTCCACAGCTAAATTTGACAGCATCCTGTTTGTTTGCTTTCTGTGGGATACCATATATTGGACCACATCAGTTATGTGTGTATTGATGTTTCTCTTAGTTGACTTCCATTTGACTTATACACTCCTGTTGGGGGTATCTTCCTGAAAAAGGTAAAAGATATATCACAACAACACATGCATACGTGTATATGGCACCGTAATTCGTAATAGCTAAATCTTGGAAATGGCCAATATGCCCATAGTGAATATACACAGTGGAATGTTACTCAGCCATAAAGAGGAATAAATTTTAGTTATTTACATGAAATGGATGCACCTTGAGATTATATTGTTAGGTGAAATAAATCAGACAAAGAAAGGTCAAATATTGCTTGGTTTCTCTTACACTATATAAGAAACCAAAGTATAAATAATTGAAAGAGTAAAAGAAAAGATTATATGAAACAGGGACTCCTCAGAGAAAAGAAGGGGATCTAGACAGGGAGAAAGGTGGGAAGGAGAGGAAGGGGAAACAAAAAGGTTCAAAATAGGATATGTACATGGACCCATTTCTCATCATGAGTGTATTTATTATATATCACAAACAGATACTAATAAAAATCAACCAATTTGAAAAACAAGACAATATGAGAAGAGAACAGCATAAAAATAAGAAAAAATATGGTATAGGTAGAGACCTGTCTGGTTCACAATAAATATTTGAAGAACTGGACTGAAGTGCTGAGAATGCTAGTACCTAAATATGACCTTGCATTTTCACTGATCTTCAAATTCAGTATAAATTCTGTATGAGATTATAAATTCCTGCAAAACAGCTAACTTGCCTTTCAATTCCTTGGTCTTTCCTATGGCTGAGTTTCCATAGTAAGAAATCAAATAGATGAGTCTCTCCTTTGAGAATAACAAAAGCTATATGAACAAGAGTTATTTTAGATGAAAGATCAAATGAAGCCAGATCATTGTTCCGAGGTACATTGGTCCACTATACATCTCTGTCTTGACAATGGTGATGTTACAGTGTCTTTATGGCATGTGTTCTTCAGGGGACAAGAGAAGCTGCTGTTATAGACAGACCCTCCCAAACCTGGGATATTTATCAAAGCAGGTATTTATCATTTACATAAAGGTGCCCGGGCTAAAGGGACTGTCTGGCAGCAGACACCACCAGAGTTCCTTTTTCATTTGTTTGTCTCTCAAGACTCTTTTTCTGTGTCTGCCATGTGGGATCTGAGAGCCTCAGCTCTTCTGGTCTTGGACTACCCCACTCTGGACTCTTTAGTCACTGTTTCTGTTAGAAGTTGCTCAATTTCTTCTTAAGGTAATATTTGTCTTATAACATTGCCACATAGCCAATAACAAAAACATAGACTATTGAATTTCAGTTTTTCAGCCTCTTCTCTTAAGATGCCCGCCCACAAGACATATGATACACCTGCCACCAGATCTCAGGAGATGGTTTCACTAAATACATTACATAGGCCTCTATCTCACCAAATTCATGTTGCATATTCTTAACATTTTCCACAAACTGAATGACACATATAGTGCTATTGTTTCCAATTATTTGCACCCTTACTTATGTGAGGATTATAGGTCTCTTGCTGCATTGTACCTAGACAAAGGTATGTAAGTTGCTTTGAGCAATGACATGGGAACATAGATGTCTTGTGCCATTTCTGAAGAGAAGGTTTGAAGACCCTCTTACCTCTCCCATAAGAGCAGAATTTAAGCTGCTTCTTCACCCTGAATCCTGGAATAAAGACACAGCCAGTTCACAACTGATGTGGCAGGAACATCTAACAGTGTTATAAGCCACCCATATATATATATATATTTTTGAAACAGGGTCTCGCTTTATAGTTCAGGCTGGCCCTGAGCTCACTATGAGGCCTAGGCAAGCCTCAAACTCAGCAATCCTCCTTTCTCTGCCTCCTGAGTGCTGAGATTACAGGCGTGAGCCACCACGCCTGGCACTGTGGTATGTGGTATTGGGGCATGAGTCTCCACGCCCAGCATTGTATGTGGTTACCGGGATTGAACCCAGGACCTTGCACTTGCGAGGCAGGCACCAGAACCACTGAGCTAAATCTCCGGCCCCAAGCCACCCATATTTTGTGGATTTTGTTTCCAATGGGGAAAAATATTAGTGAAAGCTAAGGGGTACAATTAAAGTATACTGAAGCAATAAATAAACTCCCCAGTCTGAGTGGTTTAGCTTGAAGAGTTTACTGGTCCCCATTACAGCAGGGTAGGTGGAGATTTATTTTCTCTGGGATATTTCCTCCTTTTAGACATTACTAAATCAATGGTCATGAACAGCTATGGCTTCGAACTTACTCACCAATTGCTATTTGTACTACATTTAATCAAATCCACTGGGATAGGACTTTAAGAAGGCCTGAATTGTTATTTTTATTTTCTTGTGCTTCAAATTCTCTTTCCCTTGCCCACTAAATCTCACAGAGGATTTGTTTATATAATGTGACTCTTGCCATTTTGAAATTTTGTGATTTTGGATGTATCATGTTTTTAATTTATTAAAGAAGGATTACTCTGGTTGCTCCACAATGAATTCTCATTCTACTTTCCAAATCCAATATTCTTTTGAACTTATTCCAGAAACTGAACCAGAGTATTGGTCTTACAAAGTAGAGAGTTACTTGGACTCTGTGAAGTTGGAGTGGGGGAATATTAAGATCAAGTATTCTACCTCTTTTTCCTCAGTTTTAAACCTACCAGCATTTCTAAAGGGTCCAAAGTGACCTGCATATCTCTCTGTTATCTAAAGTTGTTGATTGAAATTAGCTTGGTGCTAAAGCTTTAAAAAGCTTTTGAACAGATTTTAGCAGCTCAGGCTATCTTTGATTAAGATAGGCTCATTTACGTGTTCTAAATCTTTAAAAAAATCCAAGTAAATTTCCAAGCCTTTTGTCTAACACAAGTGACCGATTGCCTTTCCAGCTCCCAGCCCTAAAGGAGTCTAAAATCATTTCTCTGACATTCTCATCGACTAATTGGACTTTGATTGGTGTCAGCTGCTGCCAACTGTGATAAAACTGTTTTCAGTAAGCCTTGACATTCTAGAGGTGACATTAGGTCACTTCTCATACTATAAACATGAAGATTTTAGAATTAAGAGGAGCATTGATGCTATGGATAATCATTCATTCAACAGACCTAAATTAAGAGCTGATGATGTGCCAGGTGCCGTCAGAACAGGATAAAAAGTTAGCTTCTTCCAAATTTTCACTAGAAAGAGCAGATTAATGTAATTGGAAAAGATGGTAAGTGCAGACTGAGAGAAATGCTGCCTAGCTTTGTAACTGCTGTGTGTGGAGGAAAAGCCCATATGTGGGTGAAGAAAAGAAAACACCGTGACATTTGTGTATGCAGTGGGGTTGCCACGTGGTGTGTGCATGGGTGCATCTGTGCACGATCTTTACTAACTTGCACTTCCTTGTTAGTCAGATTTTTGCTGCCATGACAAAATATTGAGATCAACAACTTAAAGAAGGAAACAGTTGTTTTGGCAAACAGTTTTAGAAGTTTCGGTTCATGGTGTCTTGGCCCTGTTGCTTTGTGCTTCTGGCAAGATAGAGCATTATGCCAGGAAGTGCATGGGGAGAAATCTGCTCACTTCCTGGTGACCAGGAACCAAAAAAGAAAGGGAAAGCAAGAGCCCAGGGTCCCAATTAAGGCACTCGTGACCAATGACCTGCTTCTTTCAACTTGGCTCAAGTTTCTACCACCTCCTAACAGTGCTGCAGCTGGGAACCAAGTCTTCAACACAAGAGCCTTTGGGAGCATTCTAGAACATCAGTAAACTCTGAGGAGGGGAGCTGGAACAAGAATTTCCAGAATGTGATAAACTGGAAACAGCAGACTTTGACATATGCTGACCACACCAAGAGGTAGCATCCTTCAGCTTTATACGTTTTCCCCTCACTCCACCATCATACTATGACCAGGAAGGAAACACTGCCATCCCTGTGTATTGATGAGGAAATTGGTACCCTTAATACCCATGCAAACTTTGTACCTGGCTCAGCTGTTTAGATTATGCAGTCTCCTGATGAAGGTAGTAGTGTCAGTCACAGATGGAAGACAGGGGCTCCAGCTTGCTTTCTGGCTGTGCACTCATATTGAGAGGAACCGGAGTCTGGTGAGAGATGAGGTTCTTTGAAGTGACTATCCTGGGGTTACAGCCTCCTCCCAATTTCCTGAGAGCAGATGAAACTATAGTCAGTCTGCATTTTCTCCTTTTCTATTGTCTTGAGGCTGAAATATTTGATCAGGGATCCATATGCCTGAACTTTTCACACTAGGGAAACATATCTGTCCCTCTGCACAATGACAGAGAACTTACTGTCAGAAGCTATTAAAAAGACCAGGGCAAATTTAGTCTGCAAGTCATGAGAAAAACAAGGAAAATTCTCAGATAATTTCTCATTTGTAGTTTCATTACAAATTACTTTTTTTTTGTGATATCAGGGATGTAACTCAGGCCCTGTGTGTCCAGGGTTGGCACGGTACCACTTGAGCTAAATCTCCAGTCCACAAATTATATTTTATGATGCAGACACAGGCAATCCTAACAAAGAATCACAAGTATTTCTGGAATGTGAAAACATAAATTTTGAGTTTATACAATAAAGGAACCAGGCTGTAAATGGAGCATAGTAGAAAACTGAATTAATGGATGAGAAATAAACTTGAAAATTTGTCTCAGGATACAAAGATAGGAACAGTAAGAGAAAGAGAATATCAGGCATGGTCTTTGTGATCTGATGAAACACAACTGAAACACCTTTAGCATCAGACTTAATTAGTGTAGGGAAGAAATTATCAGAGAAATAGTGAAAGAAAAATATTCTTAAGTGGGTGAAAACCTGAATCTTAGAGTTGAAACAATTAAAATGGATATCTCAAGGCACAGCTTGAAGAGGCATAAGTAGATTTATTACAAAGGAAGATAATCTAGGTGACATCAGAACTCTTTAAAAAGTACACTGATAGGAAATACTGGGATATTGTCCATATAATTTCGACAGATAAAATAGCGTATTTTCAGAATTTTAGTCTTGCCCACACTTCCTTCATGTAGGAGAGTGGAAGGAAAACAATCTCCACTGGGCAAGATTTCAGAGAGCATACTGTTAGTGTATCCTTCCTGAAAAAAATTACTTGAATAAGTGCTCCAGTGAGCCAAGAAATTAATCATAATAAAGAATTTAAAAATCAGGAAGATTTATCAAAGAAAATGTAGTGAAAGATGGAACCCGTGAAATAACATTAAATTCAGATTACTGTTGCTAATGTAGTTATGAAACTTACTGCAAATGTCAAAAATAGTGAGCAAGAGAAGACACATAATCTAATAAAAAGAATTGAAATGTAAATTCCTAGATAATTTAAACAAAAGCTGAGTGGTAGGGAGGATGTGTGTGCGATCCTTGATGTTGATAAAATGTCTATATCTTCTTTTATAAAGAAGGTTAAGATCTTTCCATTTGGGCAACAGAAATGATCCCTTCACGCCATTCATACTCCCACATTCCTGAATATAAAAGAGATTATAGTGAAAGCTTCTCTGGCTCAGCTAGAGAAAGTACCCAAGACTAACCCCGGGGCTTCCTCATGGATTATAGACAGGCATGGCAGGAGATTCCTGTCTCTGGCACTCAGTAGTGGGGCAGGTGTAAGGCTGCTGGAGTTTCCTAGCCATTGACTTCCTGAAGCTGCCTCATGGGGGCTCCACAGAAGGAGGAGTTCTGATGCCATGCGCATTGGGTCCCCACAGACTGGCAATGTCTCTTCCCTGATTTTTGGTCTGCTCCGCAGTATTATGCAGAGCACAGGCCATGAGGTGCTCTCACTGCTCGGACAGGAAGTCTGCAGCCAGTGTGTCCCAGTGTTGAGTGCAGGGTGAGGAACCACATGGCCCAGGGGACATGGGTCCTGTGTGTGAGCTTCTGGGCGGGTGCAGCTTCCTGCGATGACCCCAAGTCTGTATTTGCATGTATCTTGAACACAGTTCTGGCTGGTGCCTTTGCAGTAAAGATTTAGCTAGCTTCACCATGGCCTTTCTAAGAATCTGTACTCACCCTGAAAATAAGAACATTGCCATTATTTTAGAACTACTGACTATGGGAAAATGGAATCCATTTACATTATCATATGAAATTTCAATATTGTATTAATGGGTAAAAAGGAAGACATTATATTCTTTAAATATAATTTTAACATGTACATTTTTGAATTATTGTATTCTATTGAATTATTGTAATTCTATTTTTTATCACCCACCTGTTCAAACAGTTTCTCATGGTGGTAATTATGAAGAATGTAAAAATTGTCATGAAAAAATCTTCATCAGGATTTTTTAAACATTGTTTAAGGCAGAAAACCCAATATAAATAAAAGTTAGAGGTGTGGAAGCAAGCTAATCTTTTCATTAAACATCCTGAGAATATTTTAACTGGAAACTTTACATGAATTCAATATTTAATATGTTTCTCAATTTCACTTTTAACAACTTGATATTTTAGTTATAATTTATAATATAAAGAAAATATATTTTATGTTAAGCTTTGGACATATATTTCCTCCAATTTAATTTTAGGGTGTGTTAACTGAAGCATCACTTTCTATGCATTTTTACTAAAAAAGTAATTAAAAGGTTAGGAAGGCTATTTATTTAGAGAAATAAGTATGTTGAGAAAATTTTGTCTCTCTAAAATAAAGAGGGAATGAAGGAAGCTGATCCAAACATTAGCTATTGTGTGTGTGTGGTTTTTTTTGTTTGTTTGTGTTTTGGGTTTTTGTGTGTGTGTCTGTGTGTGTGATACGGGGAATTGTGTTTTAAGCAAAGGGGGACAGTATAAAGCTGTAGGTGTGGCTTATTTCATTTTTGCAAAATAAAAATAGAAAACTGTCACTCGTGGGTATGCATTGCTTTTCTCCACTTCTCAGTATCTAGTGTTCCTATGTTGATGCTTTCCAGTCCAAATACACAGTTGACAATGAAGCAGCTGCATTTGTAGAACACATACATGCATGACCTGCCCCTCTACCCTGGGGCTTTGGGATTCCAAGAATGTATAAATGATGATCAAAGAATAAGGTACATGTTTAAATTAAAAATTTGTTAAAGTAAAAGACATTTTATTGTTTCTGTGCTCAAAATGCTCCCCACTCTTCAAATACATTTCTCTCATCATTTGTGCCACTTTCTGAAGCAGTTCTACAAGTCCTCTTTCATGAATGTCTTCATGATGTGTGAGCACAAGTACAGTGAATGCTGCTTCTAAAGCCCTCTCATGAAAAGGCAGGCTTGTAAAAACATTACCATGTGTCCTTATCCACCTTCTGTTACCATGTGACTTTCAGCTTTTCTCCAAAGTCAAAATGAGCATGAGGAGTAAATGTTTTCAGTCAGTTCAGAACATCCATGCAGCCACGACAGCCACAATGAAAGACTTTCACAAAGGAAGACTTCCGGAACTGCTTCAGAAGGTGGCAAGAATGATGGATAAACAAAACAAGGGGGAGTATTAATAGCAAGGTGTCTTTTACCATAAAAGCTTTTAAGATTGAGACATTCATATTTTTTAATCACACCTCCAATACCTCATAAAGAATGTAATATACAGAGGGAAAATGTATTTATCATTACAGGAGTTTAGACATCCTCTTTAAGTTCATATTGAAGTATGTTTGAAGTGAGAGGGATCATCTTAAAGGGATTAATGGTAAAAAGACTTTTACTGTACTAAACTTTTCAAAATGTAAACATCTGTGTTATTTTGTAGTAGACCTCACAGAACCTAAGTCTAGCTGTTATGCTGAAAATCACAAGATGGTGGTACTAGATATTTTCTGTCACAAGATGAAGAAATAAAGGTGAAGGGTTCAGTGGACAGATCTTCCTAGGACCTACAGTGCCTTTGTCTGTCTCTGAGGCCTGGTGCTTGTCACCCAAGAGGTCAGGAGGATCCAAATACCCTTGTTATAAATCCTCCTGGGGCTTGAATTACTTCACTTCCACTTCCTTTGCCCACCACCAGTGAATTTGTCTGAGTGTTAATTCATCTTAGGGTGCAGTGAGAGGAACATCTCCACTCAAACAGCAGAGTTTACCTTTGGATGACAGACTATGGTCAATTTTATTTTATTTTATTTTATTTTTTTGTTCTTAGCAAAATATTTCTAAGAAGCGCACATTGCTATTGTGATAACAAAAACAATTAGCAAAATTATTTGCCCAGAATAATATGTGAAGTGAAAATAGCATTTATTCTTAAATAAGTACAGAAGTAATTGTATTTTGATTTGTTTTCTTGGAGGAAGAACAGGAAGGCTTTTAATGAATGTGTAAGTCTATTTCATTTGGAGAAATATTTGTAACAAGGACATTTCCCCTTAACCCAAAAAACAAAAACCAAAAAACTTATGCCACAGTGAGCTGCAAAACAAACGGACACAGTTTTGACTCTTACAGCTTTTTGAGAGTCATTGAGAATCTTCCCTGGAGTCTGGTTTATGTTATATTCTAAAGAGAGACAAAGAAGCACGTTAGACTTGGGAACTTCCTACTGGTGAGTGGATTAGCAAGAGATGCAAATAGCTAAAGAAGCAAAGAAGAAGGGGCGTGGGCTCTAAACCGGCATTACTTTCAACATGCCAGGAAAACTGGAGCCACTGAAAGCCTTAGTCCAGATTCTAAGGGGTGTGAGCAAGAACTTCCTTTTGAATTGACACTCTTCCCAAGAGAAGAGATAAACACACAACACATTAATAACTTGGCAAACTTGGCCATCTGATGCAAGAAGCTCATGGGCTGAAATAATTCATCCTGGAGATTGTGTGGTTTTATGCTTAGCACAGATGGCTTCACCTGTGTGAATTTCTGTTCTTATTTAATGCTGTTGTCTTTAAAATGAGAAATGGAGGGTTGACATTTTCTGATGCATTTTCCTGGCACGACTTGAGCAGAAATAATCACCAGCATCATTTGTCTGATGACAACACAATGGGGGAAAATGAATGATGACAGCCTTTGTACCTACACTTTGGTGAGAAGGGATCAGAGTCTGCTCTAGCAGAGAGAAGAGAAAATTAAAACAAAAGACTTGGATAAGACTGTGTTCAAATATGTGGATCATTCTCTTTTTTTCTTTCTCCATGCTTAACTGTAAAGATTATTTAAATCTTGTTCTTCAGTCTATTGAAGAATGCATCCAGTCTCAAACCATAGAGTGCAGTGACTCTAAATGTTAATGTCATTGTTTTCTACGTCCAATCAAAAAATCATTTAAGACTGGAACCAAATCATTTCTCACAGTGGAACAGAGCTTTTAATTCAAGTGGCCCCAAATTGAATCCTGGTTCTTCATGATCAGACTTTGAAAGAAGATTTAATCTCTTCAGTTTTGTTTTTCTTTTTTATAATAGGGGCTAATAATAATCACTTCCCAGGCAGTTGTGGAAATAAAATGTGATGACGTGATGCATACAAGTTATGAATATTTTTGTTCTTTGTATTCCTTCTAATTTCAGCTCTAATGCTGTCAGCTTTGAAAAATTTCCACTGCATCAGCTCCTCATCTTTACAAATATTCTTTGTTGATTGCATCTACAGACATATTTCTTCAGGATTATTTAAACATGTAGGGTCTAAAGCATTTCTACATTATTGTTTCAGGAATTCCTTCCTTTGTCCAAAGACCAAAGCGTTGTTGGTTGTTTGAATCTGAGGACTACATTGGAGTTAATAGTTTGAGACATGTGATTTACCTGTAAGACTACCACACACTGGAGGCTGCTTGTTCTTGCCCCATGTGTTTATTGTGAAGTTTATAGGAGATAACGTAGGAAGCTGGTGGCTCTAGGTGACTTGGGATGTTGGTTATGTTAGCCATCCCAAAGTGACTGGGGAAACATTAATTTATAAGAAGTAAATGTGCTGCAGAATTTTTCCAGTCCAAAATTAAAGTAATAGCTGTAGGATAGAGATCGCAAATAGGGCTTTACTTCTCGCTCTATACTCCTTGGAATGCTAGGTAAGGGACTCCGACCCTGTATCTTGAGTTACTGGGAAGGACCGCCCCCTACTGGTCAGAGAAGGCAGCTGTGAGAGTAGGAAATGGGATGGAAGGTATTATGCTGTCAATTTTAGAGTTTAATTAACTCAAAAATTAAAGTAAAAACAATGAGGCTAGAAGAACAATACTGGAAAAGCAAGAATAATGCCTCTTGAAGACCCTGACAATTCAGGACAATATTAGGGGTACTCTCATGGGAACATCTCCTGTGAACTCAGAGTTTTAACTACTGCAACATGCAGCGGAATGTTTCCAGTATTGCTGGGCCTTGAGGAACAGCTAGAGTCATTGAATCCAGGATTAGAATCCTCTGTAAATTCTAGTCACATGTTAATTTTAGTCGACTGTGATATTGCCAATGGTTCCACACAATCTGTGAATGGACCCTGGCATAATAAGTTTATGCATTTGCAGGGTTTGTGGAGGCACAGTTAGATGCCAAGTGTGACACTGAGGACACTGGCTGGCACACAGTACCAGCGTGGGAATAGTTAGCTATCATTAGTTTAGAAGTTCTGTGAGATGCTACTAACTCCTCAAATTCATCTATGTCTTCTTATAATACTCAAGTACACCATTTGAATGTATCTCCTTGTTTTTCATCTATAGTTTAATAAAGCAATGGCCTTGGGAGGACTTTTCATTCCTCTATATGTTTAGTATATTTATGGGTGGCTACAATGAGCCCTCATTTACTGTTTCATCAGGAAGGCTATCACTACGATGCATGTTGTGGTCCATAAATGTAAGGACCGAGGAATCACTCTGAGGGGTACATGGCTACTGCTTAGTTGGATAACTTCTCTGACCTGGCCCCGAAATTATTTTTCCAAATTCATTTCCTAACATGAAACAGTTCTCTGTCTACAACTGAGCCATCATAGTTTCTGAGCAATTCTTGTGCTTTCCTGTCTGTGTGCTGTGTGAACTCGACTTCCTCTATTTGGAAGGATTCCCTCTTTACTCTTAGAAAACATAGGTTAACTATAATAAATAAATCTTGCTGTATTATAGCAATCTGAAAGAAAGCTTTTTTTACATAGTTGTACCAATCTATATCATGGGTGAATGAATGGCTGTGTGCATGAGTTGTGTTCATTTCTCATTACTGGGACAAAATACCCAGCATCTACCATTTAAGGAAAAAGAGGTTTACTTTGGCTCACACTTTGCAGAAGTGTTAGTCCATAGTCGGCTGACTTCAAGACAGGTGTTGTGGCAGAGGGGCATCGCAGAGGAGAAGCAGCACATGACACGGCAGTGAAGCAGAGAGATGGCTCAAGAGAGGGGGAAGAGCCACAGACCTACCCAGGCCACGACTCCACCTCCTCCTATGAGGCCTCCCTCCCAACATCGTAGTTAGCTTTAAACTCATCAGCAGACTAATCCCCTGGTGATTACCACCCCCAGGATCCAATCAACTCCCCAAAGCCCCAACTATGAGCACTTTGTGGGGACATCTAGATATAACCACAGCATATATTTCTATTTTATGAGGAATAAAGCATGGCATGTGTGATGAGTCTGCAGGATAAGACAGGAAAATGTTCTGAAGAACCATTTGGTCAGCCCTTAATGTACACACACTGCAGTCCAGAGTGTATGCTGAGGCACCAGCTCTGAAGGCGATCTCCAGGTCCATGCCACTTACTCAGTTTCCTATCTAAAAAATGGAAATAACAGTAGCTACACCACGGGGGCCTGAGGATTAAACTAAATAGTAAATAGTAATCCTAGGAGTTCAAAACATATAAATATTGTCACTTTCTATTTTGTAGCTGTGTTGTTTTCCATGTAGCTGTAAATGACTAGATTCAGTGCTAGTTTTGAATCTAGTTCTTTGGACTCACCCTGCCTGGCAGAGATATCTTGGAATTTTATGCAAATGTAAAAGTGGAGGCCACTACGAGACCATTTATAGTATCAGGAAATGTGGCTTGTGGAAATTTTATTGCCTTTTTCAGAGGAGTCATTTCTCCAGCTGGCCACTTCGGGGGAGTCCCTGTCCCCTTCCTTCTGAGCTCACATCTATCACGTTTGATGGTCACCTCCTCTTGTTAGCTGGCTGTTGTTGAGACCAATTAAAATGCAATTAATAAGTGATAACTCCAGCATAGAAGGATGCTGGCTTGTGGCAGAGGCGTTGGGAGACAAGCAGCTCAGCGGGCCTGTCATGTTGGCGGAATAAGCTGGAAACCCACTTAAATGCTCTTTGAAAACAGCTGAAGTGTTTTCCTGAGTGTCACCAATGAACCATGAAAAGCAGAACCGAAGAGCACACTGATGTTGGCAGCAATTTTCCCCAATCAGTGACAAAAAACATTTTTTATGTTTTATTCTTTATGTGGTCCATGTATATTTAAGTAATTCAAGCCACCCATGGTAGTGGGAAATTTGAGTAGTATAATTGGAAAAAATAAAGATGAGATTGGAGCCTCATCTTCTGCAGCACCACAAAGGATGAGAAGCAGCATCTGAGGTCAGTTAGAGATCCTGGGAAGTTGTTTTCACCAGGTTCTTAACCTATACCACATTTGTGGTTTTACAGTTTCCAAGTGGACTAGTAGGTCTGACAGTGATTAGGTTTATCCCTCATACAACAGAGCTGAAAAATGCTTCAATTGAGTATGAAATAGGACAGGAAGAAACACCTGGGAGAGGAGCTGGAGGAAGTGTGGCTTTTCTGCATGTGTTTTAGCTGGAGTGTTTGCTTTGTGTGCTCTGGTATTTTCAGGATGGTTCTAGGTTATGCCTGTTTTTAATGCCTTTGTGTATTTAGCAGTCCCGTCTATTCTCACAAGTGTTCCGGTTTATGCAATATACTATGTAGTTACTGGAATCAAACTGAAATGATCAGCTTCACTCTAATATATCAGGAAAAAGTAGTGTGGACCAAAACCTGCTTCTGACTACTGAAATTCTGAGTCATCTGATAGAGATGTTCGTTCTTCGAGGTGGTTGTAGTAAGAGAACACAAGATGCACCATATGATTGATGCCACGATAAGATTATAGCCAAAGGGATTATTCTGGTTCAAGGACTGAACTCATTGTCTGGTGGATGGAGGTCTCTTTTTCTGCAAGGCAGAGCCCACCTGTACAATCACCCCCTTAGGTGCCCCCATGTCCATCTGGGAAGTTCCACTGCCACCCCAGAGAGAAGAATTTAGCTGTGTCTCCTTTTGGTGGCACATACCCTAACAATAAAAGGAGTCTGAGATCATTAGCAAGGCTCCTGTGTTAGAATTGCTTTGAAACATTTTAAGCCATATTTTACTTTTATTCAACACTGTACTGTGCTAGTGACTCTAGCCATTGGTGTAGGACAAGAAAAAGAAACTGAAGTCACCATGAATGACAATAAATAAAACAGAATTTAGAGGTGATATTAAAATTGTGCAAGTAGAAGTCCTGATAAACACAGAGGCACAAAATATGAAAAGATATTTTACAGAACAAGGAGCTCTAATGCTTCTAAATATGTGAGGAAAACATTCCATCTAATTACTAGTCAGGGAGAAGCAAAATATAATGACAATGACGCATCATCTTATAACCATGAGACTGAAAAGTCAAACACTACTCATTTTAGTAAGAATGTGAGACTTGGATCTCACAGTGGTATAAACTGATACTACCACCTTGGAAAATTATTTGGTAATAGTTATTATTTTAGCTGCACATATTGATGGGGTATAATGTGGTATTTCAGGGTATATACAGAATCTGTGGTGATCATATCAGTACTATGAGTATTTCTTTTTAGACACTATTGAAACATGTGCTTTTAAAAGAAAGAAATATACATAGTTGGGAAACAGTTTGATACTTCAATACATGAAAACAATATTTACTGACCAAACCAGAGTAACCAATGTTTCCATATTCTGATCATTATTTGGTGTTGGGAGCCCTTCAGCTCTTATCGTAAATTCTAGACAGCTGCTGGGCTCAAAACATTAGAATTTATTACTTCTGTCTATGGTTTCGTACCTGCTGCCCAATGTTTCTCTGCCTCCTCCTCCTTTTTCTGGACTTCATTATTCACTATTCTATACCCAGATAAAATATTTAGTTTTTGATATGAAGAAAAGCATATCCTACCACCTAGGAACTTGTTCAGAGATGTACACTGTCAAGAGATTACTGGCTGGGCTGCAGATTTAGCTCAGTGGTTCTGCTGCTTGCCTTGCAAGCACAAGGTCCTGAGTTCGATCCCGGTAACCACATACAATGCTGGGCGTGATGACTCATGCCCACCAAGCAATCAACACCACATACCACAGTGCCGGGTGTGGTGGCTCATGGCTGTAATCCCACCACTCGGGAGGCAGAGGCAGGAGGATTGCTGAGTTCAAGGGTTGCCTGGGCTACATAGTGAGTTCAGGGCCAGCCTGAACTATAAAGTGAGACCCTGTCTCAAAAAAAAAAAAAAAAAAAAAGGTGATTACTGGCCATGTGCACAATGTACACAAATAGACATTCTGTGCTGACTTAAATGCCCAGCTAAATGTCTGTGGAGGGAAAGTGCCAGCGGTAAGTTGCGTGCTGTACCATAGTGAAGATGACCAAGTCCAATAAATGCTTCAACATGGGTATGAAGCAAAAATGTGAAGAAAGCAAATTATAAAAGAATATACAGATTATGATTCCATCTAAATAAATTTCAAATATACAAAAATGAGCAATTTATATTTCTGCATTACATGCATACGTAATAAAATTATTTCTGTGACCTATAGCTCTTGGTGGAAACAAGAAAATAAAAAAGTAATTGGGAAGAACTTAAATTGTTTTACCAAAATTAGTAATTTCCTATGTTTTAGGTAGTAATTTCCTATATCTGAGTACACGAATGTTCCTTTAGTTATTTTTAAGCCTTAACTATTCACTATCAGTATGATTTTTGAATATATGAAATGTTTCATAAAAAGTAAATTTTACAAAAGTTTCCAGCTAGCCCTAGGCTGTGATCGACTGATGCAGAAGGCCCAATTATTTCCTTATTTACAGCTGGATTTATTCTTTTAACTTAGGCTCATCCCTGAACAAATTTATTGAGCATGGTCTAGTGATCAGATTAGCAGCTTTCTGTGCATTTTAGCCAATCTCAACCTCAGCATATGCATAATACAGTTTTAATGACCCAGAACAACATATTTAGTCATCTAATCTAGGCAGTTTCCCCATTAGCAATTTCATTGGAAATCCCCCAGTATGTGATTTCTATTAGTGACTTTATTATGAAGTTCCATTGCTGCCTGCTGGGGGCTGTACCAGAAACCAGATTTGATGATCCTAAAAAATGCTCCTTTTTTCTGGAAAGACTTTCCCAATGCCTGAAGGCAGAATTTGTTACTCCTTTCTGTTCATCTCAGTGGCATCTCCAAGTTTGCAAAATGGAGCTACCTGGTAGGTTACCACAAGGAATGAACATGCTAATGCATTCAGAGTTCACAGTAAGCACTCACAAATATTAGCCATTTGTATTATTCTCTTATACATAAGAATTCTTATACCCTTATTAGAATTCATGCCACAGTGTGACAAGCATCAGCTAAGTGTGTATACCATGGTATCTCTCTGTAGTGTGCAGAGCTGGTGAGGGAGGGAAGTATGTCCCATTCAACTGTATCCCTGGTGCCTAATATTGTTGTGGTTAGTGTGTAATAGGCACACAATGTGAATTTGTTAGTTAAAAGAAAATTGTTTTTATGAGTTTATATTCTTTTAAAATTTAGGCTTCTGCAGTGTATCCAATGTCCTGCTTAATTTGCAATTCTAGAGTCAAACAACACTTCAGCCCACAAAAGAGAATAAGTATTTCATAGGATGAGCTGAGTACAGAAAGAACAAAGAGGCTTTCTTCATTTCAAAGTTACACTTCTCGTAATGTAGGAGCCCAAAAGAACAATAGAAAAAAATGACTTTGTTTTATGGAGGGATCAAAACAGAGGAAATTTTATCATCATGCTCACTAAACTGGTTTGCTTGAGAAATTTAGCTATCATCTCTTCTTGATTTCTAGGAAGGTCAGATAACAATTCTGATCTGTTTGGTGACAGAGAACTGTAGTACATGAGACTCCATTTTGATTTTCCATCTGGACTTTTGGGGAATAGTCCAAAATAATGACCTCCTATAATTTTATTTAAAACTGAGGTAAGGGCAGGACCCTGAGAAACACTTCTTGAGGGGAATGAGAAATGTTTGACCTTGATGGGGCGAACTTATCTCCATAATTAAAATAGATTTCTTGAAAAAATTGTTTTATAGGGAAGGCAAAGAACATTCACAACTGGGCATGTGTGTTGACTGGAGACTGTGATCCTGCATGGATCAACCTGAGAAATAAGTGATGGTTTAAATGATACATAGTAGGCTGAGGGCCAGAGAAAGGGACTTGAGATGCACCCTTGTCCTTTTCTTGGAAGGTCTTACATTCATATCCTGAGCTGTGGCTGATTCTAGTTATATAGACACAGGAGAAAAGTGTTTAAGAATTTCTCTCTTTCAGAGGCATCATTGTGTGTTGTGATGTGTAATACAGATCCATATCAAACTTTATTGAGAATTTTATTAGTTTAATTACTTAGCATATAAATGGATTCGGTTAGAGGGTTTCTAAAGATATGCTTATGTGGTTATATATGTTTGGAAATAGTTTGTACTAAAATACTGGAAATAATTAGTGAATTTGGGAGAATAGATTTTGGATCATAACCTATTTTAATTAAGGCACTGTCAAATGGAGAGGAAGAGGTGGTAGGGGGTCTTTTGGTTTTGTATCTATAGAAGTGGCAAGAGCCAAGGTCAATACACAGAGGCTGTGTATTTGTCAGCTTTTCTTCACTGGAACCACTTGCCCACAGGCACAATTTAATGGGGAAAGGGTATTTGGCTCACAGTTTCGGTCCATGTTTAGCTGGGGCCAAGGCAGTACCAAGGAAGAAAAATGTTCAATTTATGACAGTCAGGAAGCTGAGCAGAGAATGTAAGAAGCAGAGGGAGAGACACACCCTCCAAAATCATCTTCCCCAACTGGCCCCAGCTCTTCGTAGCACATTCACTCATAAAAGCATCAGTGGATTAATCTACAGATGATATAGCACCTCTATGATCCAATCATCTCCTGAGAGCTGGATCTCTGAGCCCATGAGATTTTGAAGGCCATTCTAGATCAAAACCATAATAGCTTTATCAAGTGAGGCAGAAATCTTGAACTGTACAAATGGGACTCTACAAGTGGGACTCATGTTGGTCTAGATATAGAATCCTTCTCAAGATACTAGGTTGAGAAAAGCTCCATACAAATGAAGTCAGAGGGCCAGAGAAGAACATGGTCTTCTCAGCCAGCCCTTGGGGTAGGGCTAGAGAGGAGGGAATAAATAATTGGAGTAAGTGGTGAAGTGGAAGACCAGATGGGAAAGGATTTTTGTGACAAAAGAAAGGGATGCTCCAAATCCTGCAGGGAAGTGCTCTTACCAGTCATTCTGCTCACTAGAGTGATTAGGGACAGTCAATAAACCAGGTTACAACCCTGATGGCATCACCACTGTGGTGTGGAAGGAACCCCTACCAGCAGCAGCAGCAGCAGCAGCAGCAGCAGCAGCAGCAGCAGCAGCAGCAGCAGCAGCAGCAGCGATGCCACCTATCAAAAAGAGGGTGACTTTGGCATTAGACACTGTTCTCTTTAAATCCAACCTCTTCATCTTACTGGATTTAAATGCTGTGTAACAGAACTGAAGGTCCTACTTTCTATCTTTTCATGAAATGGAATGATGACAGGTTCATTTTATGCTAACTTTTTCTTTTAGTGTTTATATTATATTTTAACAGAGAACTAGAGATTATGTATCAAGTACTTGATACATTTTAGGTACTCTAAATTCTCCTGCATTAAATAGACATTTACTGAGTGCCACTCCAGTTAGGCCATGTGCTAGGATTTGGGAAAGAAAGATGAAATTGACACTGGTTTGTTTTGTTGAAAAGCTTAGTTTCTGGTTGAGAACATAGACAAGTAAACAAATGTGTTAGCAGCTTTATAAGACGGGGTAAAAGATGAATTTTAGTTTCCTTCTTATCATTTTTCCTTACAAATAAGAATCCCCAATTTTTGTAAAAATATTATATTTTGCCTAAAATATTATTTTCTTAGTTCCATTTTGCACCTAGATATGGCCTTGTATTAGTTTTCTGGCCCTCCAAACTAAGCATAAATTCTTTGCATAACATCTGGAATGTCTATCAAATGTGGATGAATATATTTATTATTCCTTTTCTTTTTCTTACATCTGGAATGTGGATGTGATAGCTGGAGCTTCAGTAGCAATCTGGTGGTACACTTGACCCAGCCCAAGCCAAGGAGACCTAGAAACTTGTGCGATCTGACCCAGGGTGACTCTGAGTCCTTCCTGTCCTGACACAGCTGTTGAAGCCCGCAGGCTCCTGAAGAGATGTGAGCCTGCAGTGTCTTAGCAGACAGCACCTAAAGACTCAGAATGTATATGGAGAGTTGCCATATGGTCCCTGGGTGTCCCAGAATGTCCCAAAAGCAGTGGAGAAAGAGGCAAAGAAGACTGGTGGAGTAAAATACATGACTTAGGAGTGATCACAAAGGACCTTTTTGTAAAAGTCAGCTCAGGAAGATGAAGCCCAGCTGTGGTGTTCAGTTGCCTCACTGTCACGGTAGAAGGTCCTGGTCCTTCTTGGTGCACCCCACACCCTTGAACCCATGGCTGCTGATGGGGTGGACAGGAGCTTGATTCAGGTAGGGAGGAAAAAGAGATGTTTCTTCCTCCCTGAGGATGTGGATAGCCATCAGGATCTGGTGCTTACATAGTCATTCATTCATTAACAGTCATTTAGTGCCTTTCTATGAAATAGCTGCCACTCCTCTAGGTGTGTGTGGTACTGTAATAAATGGAAGCGATGAAATTCCTGCCATGGTATAGTTTATGCACAAATTAGGAAGATGGAAACAGAAAATACCGAATGTTATTATGCAATCAGATAATGTTAAGGACTGGGTAGAAAAATCAAGCAAATTTAGGTGACTGTGAAGCACTTAATGATGAGTCTGAATAGAACCCTTGGCTTTTATTACCAATCTTGTTGTGTGTTGTATTGATCTTGTGTTACTGATGAGAACATACAATCATTGATCACTTGCAGAATGGGGGTGGCAGGAATGATGATGAAGTAGGGAAATTGTGCAGTTTACCTTCCAAACACCAAGGCTGTTGTTGAGGTGAAGCACCGGATTTTGGCCAAAGTCCAGGGTCTGGGCTAAGATCCAGCACAAGACTCATATATTACCTTTTTATCCCTTCCATACACCCCACTGGGTGAATACTAGTGCTCTGTGTGACAGATGAGAGCATTGGTTTTTGGAGTGGTCAATCAACTAGATGAAGTTACATCAGGATTTAGATCTAAAACTGGGACTCAAAGATCTCACTGTGCACCAAATGGGACAAGCTTTTTGCTAGTCCCTGTGGGCTCCGGTCCCGACCCCTCCTTGCTCACTGGTCAGTCTGGAGACTCACATAGGTGGGAAAACCTGAGCAAAGCTCCACGACCCTAGAAGACCCAACTTTGGGCCACACAAGTCTGAGCTTCTGAGGCATAGAGAGAGCAGTGGGGAAAGAGCAGAAAGGTTTGAAGGTGAAACCTATAGAAACTGACCAGCTAATTATGCAATTAGTGCACAGTTATTCAGGTGTAATTGATTTGCAAATGACAGAAACAAAAGTATAATTTGAAACCGGAGTATTAGAGAATTAGAAGCTACTTGGAGTCACCCACTCTTACTATCTTCATAATCTATGCATTTCCTCACTCCTATCTCTTGTAGCAGAGTCCTTCTAACCTGACTGGACAGAAAGGTCTGTCTAAGCCAGAGGTGAGAAAAGGGTGGTGACCAGATACGCAGCATGAGATGCCTCACGTTGTCCGAAAGGGTCACTAAGCACAAAACTCTAGTCTCCCTGTCCAAATTCCCATGCATCCACTGACAACGGGAGAAGAGAAACGAAGCTGCTTGTAACAAAGCAGAGACTGTGGAACACATTCCTATCCTTCCTCAATCAGCTGCAGGTCTTACCAACTGGGCAAAGATATTGGCAATTTACTTAAAGAAAAAAAGCATTCACGTAAGAATTCAACCCACACACTGTGCTGTCTTACGGCCAGTCCACGCAGGTTCACTTGTATGGACCATGCTCATTTAATATCTCCTTTAGGATGAAAAATGACGCCAGTTCAGTGTTACTGGCATCTCTGGACTCTGAGAACATGTCCCATGGGCTAAGTGGCAGTTGCTCTCCCTGGATGGAGACTGAAAACTTTATCTGAAATGTCTCGCTCTGGTGACAGCGCTGTCCATGGCCCCCACGGGGACCTTGGCTGAAGAGCTCGCTGCTCAAGGGTGTCCTGTTTCAGAGGATGCTGTCAGCTGCCGTTAAGCTGGTTGGAAGGGAGCTGTTAACTCCCCACAGGTCAGCACACGGGTCCGCTCTGGTGAGACTGCCCAGCAGTGGCCTTAGTCTCCCTTTTCATTTTGTGTCTGAGTCCTGTACACCTCTGAGCCTGAAAATGCCAGTATTGGGAAAGGTGACAGATCTGTGCGGACACTGGTTATCACACTGTTCGGGGTTGCCTTTGAGATTCAGAAAGGGACAAGGGACGTGCCTAGGTAATACTCCAGGAAATATGGGAGCACAAGGGACAGGCACTGATTTCTCCTAGACCTCAGATTCCCTGTCTATAAACTCAGAAAGTATTTGTCAGCCCTAATATCACATGAATTTAGAATTTCTCCCCTGCTTTTAGGAACATATCCTTTAAAAAGTCTTCCTGTTCAGGCACACATCATTTTCTCATTATTTTCTATATAAGATAGTGTAAGCTGGCAGGTGCTGGGCAGAAAATAGCATTAGATTAGGACTCAGGAAGCAGACTGTAGCTTTGATCAATAACAACAAAGTGGCATTGACTAAATCACTGAATTTCTCTAAATCATAGTTCATTCATTTAAAAAATGAAAGCACTCGATTAAACACTAAAATTTAGCGCTAAAATTAAGGTCTTGTAGACTATTGAGATTTAAAAGTATGTAATGCTATAAAAGCAAAACAACAAAAACATGTAATCATTACTTTACCTTCTTTCTAAAAAGATCAGATTCCTTTCACTAGAAAAAGAGTTAGCCATTGTGCTTTGGATGGGGAGTGTGGGTGGAAGCTGGGTAAACTAATGTTTTTCCAAATGGTATTCAGAGGCTCTTGAGAGGCCATGGTGTATTCTTTTTTTTAATTTTAATTTTTAATTTTATTTTTTACATTTTATTGGTATATTATATATACACATCACAATTACACTCCACATTGAGAATTTGTACCAGTATATGACACAACTTAATTCTCATTTTTCCCCCTCCCCTCCCTCCCCTACCTTCCCCCCACACCTATATACACAAGCATTGTTTATTTTTTAACCATCAATTTTTTTCTTTCTTCATTATTTACCCCTAAGCCCCAATACCCTTTGAATATTTACTATTTCACAATTTCAAACATGCATTCTAGAACACATTTGTAGCTTCAGCTTCTCATATCAGAGAAAATATATGATATTTGCACATCTGTGACCTATTCATTTCACTTATGTCTTGTAGGTATATCCATTTGAGTATAAATGATACAATCTCATTCTTTATGGCAGAGTAATGCTCCATTTTATTAAAAATCCCCACATCTTCTTTATACAGTCTAGAGTTGACAGGCATTTGGGTTGTTTCCAAGATTTAGCTATCACAAACTGAGCTGCTATAGACATGGGTGCACCTCTGTCACTGTGATAGGAATCTTGTACTTCTTTTCTGTATATCCCTATCAGGGGAACAGCAGGGTCAAATGGAACCTCTAATCCTAGTTTCTTGAGGAATCTCCACAGTGATCTCCATAATGGTTGTACTAGTCTACATTCCTACCAACAGTGGAGAAGGATTCCTTCTTCTCCACAACCTCGTCAGCATTTGTTGCTGGTTGATTTCACAATAGCGGCCATTCTTTGTGGACTAAGATGAAATCTCAGAGTCGTTTTCATCTGCATCTCTCAAATGGCTAGTGATGTTGAGCATATACTTCTTAGCTCTTTTACTTCTTCCTCTGTAAAGTGTCTGTCTGGGGTCAGCAAGTTCCTAAGTCCAGGAAACACTGGTGCAGAGACACCAAACAGAGATTGATGCTATTTAGGATGTACCACCTGAAATACTCCACTCTGTTAAATTGGCTATTTTTAATAAAAGACACTTGAAAAATGACAGATGCAAGTTGGTGATTTAGGGCATCCTTCTTCTTCCTGAAAGAAGAAAGAGGCCTTCTGTGTGAAAGATGTCCTCCTTATCTCAGGAGGAAGAAACATTATTATCACCAAAGTGGGAATGTTCAGGCCCAGAGAAATCTTTACAAACTTTGCTGAAGGAGCCCTTCTCTCCCTTGTTACTTCTCCATGATTAGTTGCCTTAGCCTGAGCCCCTTTGCCTTTCCTGCTCTTGCTATTTACTACTCTGTTTGACTTGTATGTAAATATTCAATTCTGCTTCGTGGGTGTGTTCATTTTTCTTATGAAGTCTCTCTTGTCCATGTGAAAAAAATGGAAGCTTGTATGCTCTTCCTCTGCGACTCTGTCTTCTGTTAGTTTAATTCTTGAGCCCAGATGGAGACTCTATGAGGGCAGAGGAGAAATATTTCTTTTCATAGAAGGGCTTTGGGAGTTGGATAAGTGAGATGGAGGTGCCTGGGGAACTGGAAGGAGGAGGGATCCATAGTGAATAGAGAACATCCAAACCAAGTAATTTGAGAAGAGTTTGTGAAAGAGACTGTTTACAGAGTGTAGTGAAACAGTAAAGGGTCGTATGGTACCAAGACAGTGTGTTAACTTTTGAGAATACAGGAAGGAGCCATTGGCCTCACAGCAGAAGAAACTATGGCCTTCAGATGGGGATGTGGCCAGCCCACAAGAGAAGGCTGGGAAACACCCAACATGCACCACTCTCTCCTTCCAAACTCCTCATTGACTGAACTCCACCAGGCAGAGGAGCCTGGAGACCTGTGAAGACAAGACAGCCTTCAGGGGGAAAGGAAGATCTTGACACAGGATTGGAGTAAAAGGAAAGATTAGGAATGAAGTCCTTATCGGAGGGCACCTCAAATGCTCAGTACCCTCTGTGCTGAAGGCGAACTTTGCTTAATGCCTCAACATGCCACAAGTTAACAAGCCTCTGGATTCCTTCTCCTCTTACAGGGCCTAATGCAATGCACTGCACACCAGAGAATTGCAAAGATGTATTGACTTGGTTCCCTGGACACTTTAGGCTTTAAGTTGGAGGCTAAAATCATGAGAGTTTCTCAAAATTCAGGCTTTCCCTTCCAAGTCAAGAGAAAGAGAAAATGTAAAGTTATTCTCAATTTGGGATATCCAGAAGTAAAAGGCAAAAAGGGTCGTGGGGGACCTCTGCTTAGGCAAGGAGAAAGACTACCCAGATGATGCAGTCACACATCCAGCAAGGTGCAAAGGACAACAGGAAGGAAGCCAAGGCCAGGTTCGAGATCAGCAACCTGCCCCACACAGTGACATCCATGGGCCCATGCTCCCCTGGAGATCACCAGGCTACAGAGTTTCCCTTCACCCAAGCCGCCAGGGTCTATGGCTCTGTCGCCCTTGACTAGCCTGCACCCAGGATGGAAATAAAACTTCTCTGTTGCTTCATTTTTGCCTTCTCTGATGGTCTTGGTCACACCTTGGTTGATCCTTGTGGATGCCATGATTTTATCATAATTATCAACCAATAATTCTTTTTTTCTAAATTGAATTCTTTATTGGTACATTCTATATACAGCTCACAATCACACACAACATTGGAGAATTTGTACCAGTATATGACACAAGTTAATTCTCCTTTTTACCCACATCCCTACCTACCACAACCCCCACCCCTTATATACATGCTCTTTTATTTTCTTTCGGAATCATATTTATTCCTTCCCCTCATTACGTTCCCACACCAAATTCCCTTTGGATATTTCCTATTTTACAAAAACTATCATACATTCTAAAACTCATTTACATCTACAGGTGTCGCGACCCTCACCGATCCCGCAGAGAGAGATGCAACACACGGAGTGCAAGCTTGAATCTTCTTTATTCTTCCTCCCACTTCCTGTCTTGGGTGCTTATATACGTTCTCCTCTCAAGGCCCCTCCCACTGCCCACAGACATTACCATATAAGGTCTGCAGTTAGTTTGTTTGTGTTAAGCAGAGGTTTCTGGCTTGCTGCCAGCCGCCATCTTGGGGGGGGCGGTCTTTACGGCCCGCCACATCTCCCCCTTTTTGTTTTTCTAAGATGCTCAGAGGGACCGTGCCTGTCTTAGGTTGTATCTCTCTTGGGTGTGCCTTACCCGTCATTGGCCATGGGAGAGGCGTGCTCCCACGCCTGTCTTAGGTTGGTTACCTCAAAAAGATATTACCTGTCTGACTACCAGTCCAGCATGTTGAGCCACACCTGAGGAGATTGGCCGGCCTCAAGCGTGCGCATGGCAAAGGCCAGATGTCAGGTGTGCCGGCACTGGCTGTGGCAATACCAATGCAAGGCCAGAGATTCGCTGATCAAGTAGGCAAGGGGCAAGAGACGGAGTGGTAAAGCCTGTCCCCAGAGCCATCAAGTTATGTGTCTCTCTGGCAGGGTACCAGCCCTGGAGTAAGATGGTGGGTCCCCATTCCTGTGCCCCGCTGTAGCAGATGTTCCCCATCAGAGACAATTGAGGTCTCCTGGTATCAGCAGCAATAGCAACAGGCCGAGGGGAATGCCCATGGTCCTGGCCAGCTGTTCGTTCTGCCCGAGGGCCGAAGCGTACGAGGCGCTCCAGGACCCAGATAGGAGATTCTTGGTCCTGTGGAAAAACACAAACAGCTCCTCTCTTCCAGATTAGGACTGGGTCTGGGCCTTTCCAAAGCCCCGTCACCAGGTCCTTCCAAAGGACTGGGGGATGGGCCTGCTGAGGCCCTGTACCCGTGTGGCGCTGGGCCGTGGAGAGGCCCTGGGAATCAAGTGAAAGAAAATTCAGGGTAAAAAGAACCAGGGAGAGGCGTTCCCTCTCAGTTCATCCCAGGGTCTCCTCTCTTTTCTGTTTTTGTCTGCCTTTTTTCTCTTTTTCTATCTCTCCTTTTTTTTTTTTCGGCCCACTCCTTTTTCTTTGTGCGGCATTTCCTTTTTTCCCTTTTCCTCTCCTTTCTAAAGCGTTTTCCAGTTTCGCTTTTGAGTTTTCTGAACCCATGGGTCCTCAAATCTTGTTGCTAGCTTGAAAGCAAACCTCCGCCCTACAAGGGGCAAACCTACATCTTGTTGCTAGCTTGAAAGCAAACCTCCGCCCTACAAGGGGCAAACCTACTCTTGCTGTGTGCCCGCAGACCTTACCTGATTGCTGCGTGTCTGCAGACCTTACTGGATCGTTGCTCCTCCATTCCCCCGAGAGAGGTGAGTCCCGGGTTTTGGCACCAGTTGTCATGACCCTCGCCGATCCCGCAGAGAGAGACGCAACACATGGAGTGCAAGCTTGAATCTTCTTTATTCTTTCTCCCACTTCCTGTCTTGGGTGCTTATATACGTTCTTCTCTCGAGGCCCCTCCCACCGCCCACAGATATTACTATATAAGATCTGCAGTTAGTTTGTTTGTGTTAAACAGAGGTTTCTGGCTTGCTGCCAGCCACCATCTTGGGGTGTGGTCTTTACGGCCAGCCACATACAGGGTCTCATACCAAAGAGCAGATGTGGTATTTGCATATCTGTGATCTATTTATTTCACTTATTAGTGTGTCCTCAAGGTTTGTTCATTCAACCCATAATTCCTAATGATGGAACTTTCCTTACAATACCCTCTCAAAATCTTCAGGTTTCTTTCTTTGATTTTTGTTTTGCCCACTTTACAGACAAAGAGAATGAGGCTGATGCAGAGAGGTGGAGCACTTTCCTGGGGCACCACGGGCATGGCTGGGCACTGATCAAGCCTCGTCTCTTGGTTGGTTCCACTCCGCTGCTCATTACTTAAAAAAAAGACTTAACCCAAGATTCCCTGAGGAGGATGTCAGCTTTCTAATTTCTTCATCTCCTACCTTTTCTTCCTGTAAATGGAAAATATGACAATTTTATTTTCAAACTAATGGACTAATTTTTTTGCAAATTGAATTTAAATGATATCATCAATCATGTAGCCAGGGGATGTATGGCTTCAGGAAACAAAATTAAAATAGTTAAAGCAGTTAAGCATATATTTTATTTCTCTTTTGCAGTTCCAACAAAACCAGAATACAGTAGATTTACCAACACCTGTTTACTGTTTGCAAAATACTATATTTAACTTGTTTTTTTCTTTAATTGAGTGAGATTTCATGTCGGATTCAGATTCTGCAGATGGATTGTTTAGAAATAAAATGTCAAGTTTCTTATTCACACATCTAATTTCTTTTTGACCTCAGAGAATTCCCCAAATGTAATGAAACCTGAGGTAGGAGAAGGAGAAGAACTGGCTGCTATCAGGCAGCTTTCTTCTTTATGTATTTTTATGGTATCTATTTGGTAATTACTAAGTTGTGATCTCAGGGATACCCATCTGTCATGCCTAATTAGGGACTATAAATGGGTTTGCAGCAAATATTTCATTAAAAATGAAATTTCCAAGTGATAGAAAAATGTTATATCCAAGTTATAATGGCAAGTACTTTACAAAAATATTACAGAGAAAAAGGGGAAATGAGTAATATGCTATATTATCCAAATTTTAATTAAAATTAGACTCATAGAATGTTAAAATGAGAAAAGAGAGGCTGGGAAATAGAGAACTAAACATCGATTTAAATAAATATGCTTCATTTAGTACCCACACTATCACTAGAAAGTTGGAATAATTATTATTATCTTACGTATGGAGAAATGTGAGCCTCAGAGAAGCTTTGGAGTTTGCCCAGGATTACACAGTCAGGAAAGCCAGGATTAAAATTTGGGTTTACTTGCTTTTATTCCTCAACCCCTACCAATGAGGCAATTAATGCACCAGAACCCAGTTTTTCGTGGTCATAGCCCTGCTGCTTCACGTTCACTATGATGCCTCTAAGCTCCCACAGGCTTTGACCAGGAAAATAGAGCCTGAGTGAGATTTCTTCTCCTACTTCTTCTCCCTTACCTTTTTTAACAACCTACATACGGACATTATATGAAATGTAATTTACTAAATAAGTAGCCAGGAGGCAGCACTAATGAGAAGCCTGTATCTACACTCTTTTCTTTATTACAATGAATTTAAATTCTTGTAAATACTCTCAGCAGATCATAGATCACAGTAGCTTAGTAAATACTGCCTAAAACCATGAATCTGAATGGGTGTCATTGGTTTTGGGAACCGGAGACTCCTTAGAGATATGGATATTTAGGATATCATATGGAAGTTAGATCTGAGCACTTCAGTGGTATCCAAACCATTCATTCATATTAGTTCTAGAGCCTGGATCTTCTGACCTCTATCAGGATATGCTATAACTTTACATCAAGTTGTTTCAGAAACAACACCACCTTTGAAAGAAAAAAAACCAAGAGATTAATAAAGAAAAAATAAATCACCCAAACGCATGGTCTGATGAAGAAATAAACCATCTCCGTTCAAATCCAAGGAAAAAAACCAAATGATATTGAGGAAGAAAATATGAAATTGGCTCTGAGGTTTGGAGATACTGCAGGAATATTTTTAGATATCTCAGAAGATGGAATAAAGAGTAACCTAAGAATTTGTTCTGACACAATTTATTTATGAATAAAGATAGAAAAAAATATTTTCAGATGTTTGACCTATAGTTGATTAAGTAATCAAGCCAAATGTAAGAATTCAGAAAAAGACCTCTGAGTTAGAAAGCCACAGAAAGCAAGAAGTGATGAATAAACTGTGAGAATTATGGTTGCAGACCAAAATGTAATTGATCTTATACTTGAAAATTGAAAAGAAATAATACAATTGGCAAAACCAAAGAGGTTAGGTAGTAGATGGTTTGGAGAAAAATGAGTGAAGGACTCAATACAAAACTATTAGACCAAAAAACAGAAACATATATGTGTTTCATATTGATACCAAGGCAACACCACAAGAACTAAAAGGAGATCTGAAAGAAAATTTGCTGAACAAAATAAAATCAAAATGCAGACAATTTAGCAAAAGATTGAACAAGCATGACCATTAGTCTGGTCCATAATCACAGTGACATAGAAATGAATATATATAAAATATTTATACAACTATTTTTGCCTATTACTTGTTCATAATGATGACAGGCTAGCTCTGGAAGGGGAAGATCATAACTTTTTACTCCTAACACTTTTTCATAGTGCAAGGCACTGTTTTTATAATATAGTGAAGGAGAGAAAATGCTAAAAAAGTAAAATAGACCAGCAATAGACATTAGCTTAGAATTTTAATAAACATTCAGATTAAAAAATAGGTATGTATATGTAGGAATATGTGAATTGCTACCTACTATGTATGATTAATTACTAAGAGTCTATTTTCTTAAGGTCTCAACAGCTCTGCTACACATTGGAAAAGGAAGACAGGTGACTGTTGCTACTGCCACTAGACCTTGGGCACTGTGGAAGGCACTGGTACTTTCTATCCCAGACTGGTCAATCACGGTTCTACTAAACTGTATAAGAACATAAAGTCCATCCTGTGTTTTAGACCATCTATATAGGAAATTATTTTGGTAATAATTAGACTTTCTATTCTTTTTTTTTTTTTTTTTTGAGACAGGGTCTCACTTTGTAGTTCAGGCCGGCCTTGAGCTCACTATGTAGCCCAGGCAAGCCTCAAACTCAGCAATCCTCCTGTCTCTGCCTCCCGAGTGCTGGGATGACAGGCGAGCCACCACGCCCAGCACTGTGGTATGTGGTATTGATTGCTGGTGGGTGTGAGTCACCACACCCAGCATTGTATGTGGTTGGGGAGGGGTCAAACTCAGGACCTTGTGCTTGCAAAGCAGGCGCCCAAACCACCGAGCTAAATCTCCTGCCCACAATTAGACTTTCTAATACCGCATAAATTATAGTACAGGCAGAACTTTTTTTTTTCTGTGTGCAGGCAGATGGAATATGAGAGCAAGTTAGGGAGAGAACTCAACTAAAGCAGGTACTTAATTTGTCACTTCTCATGTTTTAGGAGAGGTGTTATTGTGCAGGACAGCAAATATCACTAGGAACATTTCCATGTTCCCTTCCAGCATTTTTCTTTGGTGCATCACTTGTAACAAATGCTGTTTTTTTAATCAAAATTTATATTTTTAGTATTTGAAAATAAAGTGTTCTTTACAGTGTGCAGAACATTTTCAATTGAGCTGATGCATTGCATTGGAGAGTTTATGAAAATTTTATGTCATCAAATACTCAACAAAAATAGTTTAAAAAATTAATTATCTAAACTGGGCGTGGTGGTGGATACCTGGTAATTGCAGCATGCTAGGAGACTGAGGCAGGAGGACTACAAGTTCAAATCCAATTTGGACAGTGTGAAAACTTAGGGAACTCTTGTTTATTTCAAAATAAACAATAAAAACAGGCTGAGGAGTTCACTGTAGAGGTCCTAGGTTCAATCCCCAATACTGCCATCCCCCAAATCTATGAAATGTTTTCTAAGTTAATTTATTGAGAATAGGAGTTCAATAACTATTTGTTTATGACACTGTTATGTTATTGATGACTTTATAAATTATGAATATGCAATCTGGCTATTCAGACTGCACATCAAAATGCATGTTTTGATATGTCAGTTGAAGTGTGTCTATAGCTACGTGTGTGTTAAATTTGCAGTTGTAATAAAATAAAGCAGAAACAATACTCTTTATTTTATGCCATGCTCAGATTACTAAACATGTAGCAGAGCTAAGAAAACGAGAAGTTGCACTTGGTAAGAGCTCAGAGGTTATTCTGTAGGGAGTATGTATGGGGCTGTTGAATCAGCCTTCTTGAGGTTCAATCTTTTGTTCGACAAATATTTATTAAGAATCTTGTTTGTGTTGGACAAAACTAGGCCCTGGGAATTCAGTAGAGAACAGAGCTATGATTTCAAGGCTTCAGGTAACTTTTGTGGGCTCATTTCCCTAAGGAGCAGACTCTGAAAGGTGACTTATTAAGTTTGCGTTTTGGCTCAACAAGGAGGGATAAGAAGGGTAGAAAGGACAGTGCAGGGGAAAACAAGCTGCATGACAACCTCAGTATTATCAACAGAGTGCTCACTGCCTGAATCCCCTCTGTTCTCTCTGGAACTCCTTGTTCTTGAGATCCCAGCCTTTCTCCTCTCTCTGGACCAGCTAACCAGCCAAGCGATACATCAGTGTCCATGCATTCACTTATATTATTACCTCGAGTCACTTATTAAGTTGCTTGACCCATTGAACTGCCCCAGGTGCTGCCCAGAGAGAGGATTTGCACTCGTGACTGTCTTTCAGGGACACTCCTCAGAAAAACTTGGCACTGACTTTTCTCATGTTCAGCTTTTGCTCCTATAGCCTTTGCCTATCTGAACCAAGGCTGAGATTTTTTTTTCCGTACACAGGAGTGGATCATGAAGGATCTTGCAGAGGAGTTAAGGAGTAGATAAGGGAAACAGGTGGGTCTGTCCTACTTTCTCCTGTAACTTGCTTGTGCACACAGGAATCACTCCTGTGCATCCTGGCTGTCCCTCTTCTGGTTTAAGGTAGTTTGCTGTGATTTTATGTGCAGGTGAATCTGACAGAACTTAACCCCGAATGTGCAGAGTGTTGTCATTTGATGTCCTGTGGTCTGTCTCTTCCATGAACTCTTAGGACAACACTACAAATACATATTTCTCTTTGTTCAAGTAAGTGTAGTTATTTCTGATCCTCTGTTTCTGATAGGAGTGGAAAAGAATTCATTTCCAGATCAATAGTTGTCATGGCATGTATTTGAAGTTGTGTTAATCTCTTCTATTTTAGATAACATGTCTAGCACAGCAGCTGGTATCCAAGCTCCTCCTTTTTGAGTTTTCAGAACTATATTATCATCCTCCAGGATGCACCTGGTTCATTATGGAGACCATACTTGTGAATTAAACGCTGTTATTTGGGGATCATTGGCCTCACGTCCTCCAGGTGTAGAAGTGGTTCTGATTTCTGCTGTTTTTCCTGAGATGTGATATTTTTAATTTCCTATCCTGAGCTTAGAATGTGCAACAATTTCAGAGTATTTCACTTGGTTTTCCTACCATGCTAGCTCTTGTCCTTTGGGCTAAGCCTTCCCCATATCAGTTAGGCCCAATACAAGCAGTTTTTGCTAATTATACATGTGGGCACTGAGGAAATGAATGTTAGGGAGATCATGCACTTAAAGGACCCACTGTGACCCGAGCCTGGGCCAGAGATGCATTAATTCTCTGGTGCTTCTATTTCCTCATGCTAATGGTTGACCAGTGCTACATTGGATCTCCCAGGTGTCAATGTCAACACAGTTTTGGTGTCCAAGAGTCCTTTCAATGTTTGGATAATAACCTTTCTTTGGTACACAGTTGCCAAAATAAGTGGATGAGGGTCAATTTAGGGGTCTCACATTGTGATGGAATAAAAATATGTATTTGCTCTTCATCCTTATCTCTGGCACAGAATTCCTAGAACTCTCATAATTTCCTGCACGATGGGGTCAGAGGAACATCTTTTGTTGTTGACAATGAACATTTTTCACCTGTAACTGAGTTTCTGCTAATGAGGTGACTCTTGTATGATTCTCTATAGATTCAGTCCAGGAGCTGGCTGCAAGAGAAATCGGGCATGTGGCTGGAAGGTTGGAATTTTCAATCTTATCCTCCAACTTCGAAGAGTCGTCAATGGTCAGTGATTTATTTCATCATGTCTATGTAACACAGCTTTGTAGAAAGCCTGTAGTTTTTTGAGCTGGTAATTATTGGAGATTCTGGGCAGGCAGCCCTGTCTCCTTCCATGCCCTGCCTCTTTGCCCTGTTCTGTGAGCCACTTCCATTTAGCTGTTCTTGAGTTGTGCCCTTTTTAGTTGACTACTAGTAGTCAGAAAATGGTTTTCTTCAGTTTTTTTAACACGTTGTAGCAAGTCATGGAAGCTAAGGGAAAGGATCAGGGGAACTCATCATTGATGCTTGGATTAGAAGTATGGAATGTTGGGGATTTGCAATTAGCAGCCAATGTGGGGAAGTCCAGTGAGACTGAGCCTTTCATTTGTACAATTTGATACTATTTCCAGGTAGAGCCAATTGCTTTCTTCCTTGATTCTTGTCACTTTATGTACCCTTGATTTCTTTGATTCTATCCCTTTGATTTTGACAAGCACCACTTTTTGGTTGCTCATGTATTTCCCTCTCTAGCCTTCAATACACAATTGAATGTCTGTCTCCTCCACCGGCCTGTTGCCCTGGTAGCACTTCTGTCTTTGTCATTCACCATGCTTGAATTTATCTGCCCTTTAACAAGTCAGAATCCTATTATGCCCATGCTTCTTGTGAACTCAGTGCTACAATCCAGTGTTCACTGTTCAGCTCTGGGCTGCAGAGGAAGCCACACAACTCAATCTCTAAGTGGCACTAGTACAATCTTCTCAGCGCATCCCATACTACACTGGATTGTGAACCACCATCACAATTGTTTGTTCAGCCTTGTAGAGTATATTCACTTTATTTCAGTCCGCTTCTTTGAGCCTCCTACTCCTTTATTTTACCATCTGTCATAGTTATTTTAGCTCTCTTTGTGTGGATCATCATTTTACCATCTTCTAGGTGTTAAGCTAGTAGCATTCTCACATCATCCCCCAAATCCTCACTGCTGAGTTAAATATTGCATCCTGGGAAAATGCCCCTGAATTCCTAAGCTCTTCCTTGTCAAGCAGACAGTATGTTCCACCTTCTTGACCAAACATCCTCGGAACCAAGTCCTATGTACAGACTCCTCGGCCCTGCTTTTGTGTACTCACCGTGCCTCGCAGCTCCCTTAGGTCATGCCCCCTTTCCTCTTGATCAAGCCCGACATGCATCTAGCTGGGGTAGGTTGCCGTCTCCCTCAGTTATTTGCCTAAGGAGCTGGGACCACAGTGGGGGCCTTGCTGGAGAGAGTCACGGTGGCCACTGCACAATCTGTAAGCAGGGGAAGCCTGCTGGCTCAGAAAGATTGCTCGGGGGGCTCAGGGAAACTAGCGTTCAGTATTTCAGATGTATAAACCTAGATGTCCCCATCGAGGATCATATTATTTATCAACCAGTTTCTGAGTGGGGCATAGCAGAGCTTCCTTGGTTGGGAATTAACTTTCTTTGGAAAGTCTTGGGTTTGTCCTCAGGTTTCACAACCTTCTTCCTGTAAGATGTAAGACTATCTTGGTATTCCTCCAAACAAATCTGCTGTCCTTCATGTTAACCATTTAATTGATCAATAAGTGTTCCTAACATTTTCTTACCTTTTTCTTCAGGTCAGTTAGGCTTGGTAATTGGTTTAGCCACCCAATTGTGTTTTACTTATAGCTCTTATTTTCCCCTGTCTCTCAAAATCTCAGTATATCAACTAGCTAATGCTTTACTTTCTGTAGATGTACTTTCTCAATTTATCCGTGGTGAAAATTTTAATATTGCAATAAGTAACAAGAATTATCTGTGCCGCCCCCACCCCACCCAGATGATGAGGCTCCAAGATCAAGTTCCAGTTCCTCTTCCTCTGGCACTCCTGACGCCAAGTGCTTCAGGTCTGCTCCCCGGGGGCGCAGACACTGAGCTGGGGACTGCTGTGCGAGATCTTTATGGAGGGGTTTGGAAGCCTGGGGGCAGAGAAGTCGGGTCAGGTCACAATCGCAGTGAAGGCTGGGGGGGGGGTGCTAAGGGGATTCCAGAACTGCAGTGAGACATCAGAGAGGTTGGAATTTGGGATGAGTTGGGCTGAAGGAGCTGGGCCTTCATGTCCCATGTGGATCTACCACGGGATGCTGGCAGCCTGAGAGAGGAGATGGGAACCAGGCAGAGGCGACCTCAGGGCCTGGCTGTCTGCAGAAGCTGTCAGCTATGAACTTCCTGTTGGCAGCAGCCTCCATGGGGAACAAGGCACATGTTTCCTGAAGAATTTGCATGAGTTTGCATCAACTAAAAACAACCAGCCTTTCATCGCCTTTGCCTATCTGAAGAACTGTGCTGTGTGTGTTGTTGACATTATTTCTTTTTTCTTCCTGGTACGGGGGATCAAACTCAGGACCTTGCTGTTGCGAGGCAGGCATAGTGGCATGGAGTTAAATCCCCAGTTTTCCATTGCTTACATGATTTCACTGAGTCTTCTCTTGTATCCTATGGGGTGACTGCTGTTATGCACTCATTGTAACAATGAGAAAGTGAGGTCTAGAGAGCTTATATTCTGCCATCCTCATCTTCCCCCTGAGCACTGAAATCTATTCTAGCTCAGTGAGAACTGACGTAGGCCCTTTGCTATCTGTTCTGTCTTCTTCAAGTATTCTTTTGTTACTCTTTGTTTTTTTCTTTTGGCAGTGCTAGGGATTGAACCCAGGGCCTTGCATGGGCTAGGCAAGTGCTCTACCACTGAGCTATGTCTCCAACACTTATTCTCAGGCAGTCTTCATTCCCATTCAGGCATGCTGCTTCAGGACATCCTTTCCTCTGAGGACTTCAGGTCCACTTCAGGGCACGAGCCATGGCCAGGCTGGGTTTCCACCTTTACTTATCCTTTTGGATTGCACAAAGCAGCTTGTCAGGTGAATTGTTCCATTGCTGCTGTTACAGCCAGCTTATACATCTCTTTTGAGTTTCTACCTGTGTAAGCAATTGGCCATTGGATAGTCCCATTTGTAATTTCTAAGACTCCCAAAACTGCTCTCTTCCAAAGCAGACTTCCTCCATCATTTTCACAAAAGTCTCTTGACTTTGTTTTTATTTTCTAACTCAGTCATTGGCAGGAACACAACTACTCAGTGTGCATCTACTTTTGTGCTGATGAATATGGCAGACACAGTCCCCCTCTTCGCTGACTTTATGAGAGGCGTGAGAGACAGACAAGACTAAAGAACAAATAGATGAATAGTCCCAAGCTCAGATTGCTGTGATGAAAAACCAGGTCTATGAGATAGAAATTGAGGAAGGGATTTATTTTTCATAAGGTGATCAGGGACTACTTCTCTGATGAAATGATTTTTCAACTGAGACACAATAAGAGAAAAAAAACAAGTGCAGATGTTTCAAGAGTGATGAATCACTTGCAAGGCTTCACCATCCTGCCTCCCACACAATCCAGGCCTGGAGCTTCTGCTTCCTAGACAATTCGTGAGTCAGCCCCTAGCTTCAGTTTCCCTGCCTGGTCTTGCATTTAGGTCACGGTGCTTTCTTCCTTCAGTGACTACATGCTTCTGAACTGCTACTCCAACTATCATGGTCTTTCTCCATCCACCCTCCATGAGAGGTGACAGTATCTCTTCTTGTCTTTCAAAATAAACCCCAAACATCTCAGAGTGGATTCCCCCCTATCATCCCCTTGTACTTCCTGGCTCTATCCACGTTGAATTCCTTATGATTCCTTTGCTAGACTGCACCCTCAGTGCCCTCCATGGTTAGTATTTGTCTTTCTTGGTACCTGGCATCAACTCCCAGGAGCATATCCACATGCCTGGCACTATAAGGCTTGAGCTTACCCACTTCCTCACAGGGTTTCCTTGATAGTTGTCAGCTCTACCCTCAAGATGCCACCTTTCTTTGCCATATGTCTTGTTGGATGTGGCTTTGTGGTCTCATTTGTTTTGTTTTCCTTTGCCCGCATCACAATTTAAAATTTTCTTGGTCAGGCCACTGAATCTTCTTTCAAGTACATTCTTTTGGAATCTGTGATGTGTATTTCATCTCATGTGAGATGGTGCACTTAACAACTAAATCCTGTTCCACAAACACCCTGTATTGAGGTATATTGGATATGTGTGCTCCTCTCTTAATCAGACAGAAATGTTTATTGGAAGAGTGAATGAAGTGCACAGAGGTCCCCAGGACTTCCTGCCTCTTAGCTGTAATTCTAAATTCACCAGGGACCAAGTCCAGATTTGGTGGTATCGCTAGCTCTGAGGATAGCCACACTGCATTCAGTGTTTATTCCTTCACCCAGATGTTTTTTTTTTTTTTTTTTTTTTTTTTGCCACTGAGCACAGCTAGGAAGTCAAACATTGGTCAGTTCTATCCTGAAGCCTACCAAGTCTTGTTCAAAGGTTTTATACCCTCTTAGTGTCAAGGTCTGATGTGATGCCAGTAAAGTGAGCCCAGAGAGGACTTCAGAGGATGATGTGAGGGTGGAATTAACACAATGCACAAAAAGCACATAAGCCAATGCTTGGTTGATAGTGGAGATTCCCAGGCACCATAGGGTCAGTGCTAGCTGCTAGGTTCCTAGCCTGAATTTCCCTGAAGAAGTCAGTGAATATCCTACAGATACACCATGTTGGTACAAATAGTGTCATGTCCACATCATAATGATAAAGGACATAATGACCCTCTTACTAAATACCCATTTTGTATCATTGCATGCTGAATGTGGTACACAGCTTTTCACTAATTTTCTCAGTTATCCTGCAAGAGGAAATATTACTAGCTTTTTATACATGAGGAAACTGAGGCCCAGAGATTAAGGAATCTTATAAGATAACTAAACTAACAAGCTGTGTCTGTGTCTAGGTCCAGTTTACAATCACACATTCTTAGTTTTTCCTTGTGAAAACTGCAGAGTTATCTCATCACTAATGTATGTCTCTCTTCTGCAGTAAGAGCTATGCTGCTTTCAGTTTTACCCTTCATAAATGACCATATATATCTGTTACAGTTCTCATAGTATTATTTTCTTCCTTATTTTAATTTTGTTACTTTTGTTGAACTTCATCATAATATGAGACACTTTTCCATGGCTTAATTGTTTTATCTAATTATACAGAGAAATAAATTCCATAGAATAGAAATAAAACATACTCTAAAATTTATCTTTTAGATCATTCCTCATATTTGATTTATTATTGCTTTCCGCATGTATGGAGTATTTTTTTATTGTTCATCTTCTGGTAACTTATTTTATCCAATAACTGATCGTCCTAGCACTAGAAAGCAAGATGAAGGGCATTCCTAAAGTTTTCACCTCTCATTGTTTTTGCCTGCTGATCTGTTTGCATGTTAACACTCATAACTGGTTGCTGCTTAGGTTGGAAATCAAGTGGAATTTTTACCTTGAAGGAAAATTCTGTAATTCAGTTCATAAAAGTCTGTGGAACTCCCCTTTCTTCCTGGAAAAAAAAAATGTCTGCTTTGTTGGAGTCCTGGTTACCTACAGATTACTGTTTATAGTTAGGAAAAAAAATAACATGCTTAGTTTTCTAAATTTTCAGCATCTTTTTGGCATTTTCTAAAATGTTAGTAGCAATTTACATGAATTAGAATCAAATGTATCACTAAACTCTGTTGGTTTCAGGAAGCACAGCGATTTATAAACCTTTGTTTTTTACGCTCCCATGGGAAGTGAGTTAAGGCTGAGTATTTCAGATATTGATGGAAATCCACTCAAGGAAAGATAATACTGAAAACAGGAAGGCAGTGAAAGAAATAAATATACTTGGTTTTGGACCAGTGTTTCCTGCTTTTCTCTGAAGATTATTGAACCCAATTTGTTCAATAGATATCAATGAATTAAAATAATAAGAATAAATATATAAGGGGCTCCCATAAATCTTTGAGGAAATGAATAATACTCAGAGAGATGAGCAAGGGGTATGTAAACATTTTACAAAAGAAGAAATATTAATAATGAGTACAGTACCCCAATTTACTCCCATTAGAAATAAAAGGAAATTAAATTAAAATAAAACTATTATTACTTTTTGGAATGTTAAATATTTTTAATTGCTGATATTTTGAACTAATGAACAGGCTGTAAATAGACATTAGCAGTAGAAAACAACTTGGAAACTTGTACTAAAAACTTTATACCTTTTGATGCAAGAATCCCCTCAACAACATTTAGCCTAGTGAAATAATGACATATACAGGCAAACATTTAACAACAAAAATGTTTACAATGATGCTATTTAACAAAAGGAAAAGTTATTTACCCTATAGGGTAGGGTTAAGTAAAATATGTACTGCTGTATAATAAAGTATTGGGCTTTTAAATTATATTTATGAAAAATTTTTAATGCTATTCTAAAATGAAAACATTGTATCTTATAAAAAATTCCAACTTTTCCAGTTAGATTGTTAACTGCTGTGCGAAAATAGTCATATAAAATACTGGAAGTAAACATATCTGATCAAAACTTAGCAGAGTTTAGTCATCATTATTGGCTGATTTTTACACTCATTTTTCTTTTGAATTATCAATAGTAAAATAACATATATTACTTTTCAAAAAAGCAACACACAGAACATTGTTTTCATCATTTGTCAGCACTTACAAGATACTTTGGGCATGTTGTGTGTCTTGGAAAAACTGTCCTGGCTTTGTTTCTTGTCGGCCTCCTTCGTGATGAAAGATTGAAGACTCTGGTCTTCGGTGACCATGACATTTATAGGCCTCAGAGTCCTTACTCTTCTTGGCCTCGGCAATCTTCCCCAATTCTCAGTCTGCTTTTGTATTGCCCTCCAAAGAGGAGTGCTCTTGAGACCCTAAGAGACTCCAGGATTTCCCTCCTGCTATATTTTGCTATAGGGAGTAGACCCTGTGTTTACTTGGAGAATCTCAACTCCCAGCCACAGTTCAAAGTAATTGGCTGGAGTCAGAAATGCAGGGAGGTCGTGTGCCTCAGAAGGAAGACAGTGATGACTTGGCCCCAGCTGTGCTCACCCTCCCACCCTAATGTCTCTGACGTTAGTCCGTGATGACTTATGGCTTTTTGAGATGGGGAGATTTGAAGCAAGTATTAGTTTTATCTGATTTGGATCAGGACACTATATTTATTATAGAAACACTGAAGGGACATTAAGATTGGAGATTAATTGTGTTTTGAATGGTTGGTACTACAAGACACTTGATAAAATACCCATTGCCTGAGACTGCCAACCAAACCAAGGCACAAAGGTGGTTGGCAGTGTGGTGCCCACGCAGATAGAGGAACCTGGGGATTCTCTCATTTATTTAGCGTTTTTGAGTGAATGTGGGCCTGTTGTTCAGTACTGCCCTTCTTGCTTCTAACCTGAATGAAGATAAAACACCCAACAATGTTTTGTAATGTGCTGGAGCCAGCCGGACAAAACAGCGGGGTCGTGAAGTCGAGGGGCGCGGATTAAGAAAAGAAGACAGGAAAATGGGCTCGGGAGGACCTCTTAGTCAATACTGAGCAGGCACCCGTTTATTGAGCAGGTTGTATTTATACTTTTTTAGAGGTCCAACATGGCCTCAAAAATGATTACATTTTATCTTATAGGAGAAGAAAAACAGGAACAAAGCATTTGGGAAAGCAGTACACACACAGGAGAAGGATGTCAACTAGCACACACTTAATTAACTCTATTCAAATTTAGTCTGAACCTACACAGGAACAGGAAGGAAAACAACATGTTGCCAGCTTGAGGAACAGAGGTCAGGGGTCCAAGTCAGAAGTCGTTTATCTTCTCAGTCAGGCATCCCAATGCAGCGATCCAGAGGTCGCAGATCATCTTGGGAGCTGGGCAGCACTGTTTGGCATAGTGCAGATCTCGCAACTGCTAGTTGGTGCAGCACCCAGTGCAGATCTCCAGGCCTGAAAAGTCTCCTCTAGCAGGGTCTGCTCCCCACAGTAATGTTTCTTACAAAGTCCTCGCTCACACTGTTTCATGTAAGAGAGGAAGTCTGGACAGAGAAGTAAAGGGAATCCAGGCTTTGGATTTAGATATGCACAGCCTTAAGCTTCCTCTATGTCAGGAGCTTTTCCTGGGATCGATCAGTAAAACTGGAGATAATGCCTGGTTTGCAGCTTTGACATGAGCTCTAATACTGGTCTGTGTACCTGCCTGGCTTATTCATTCTTTTATTTGCTATTCAGAAGACTTTGCTCAGTCTCAGCAAAGTTATCAATTAAAGTCATATACAATATGGAAGGAATAAATCAAATTTTATTATTTTTACATGGAACTTAGTAGTTTAGTAGATTTAGCTAATTATTAAATAACATTTAAATTAAAAATAGCTGCTGTAATAACAATTAAACAAGGATGATTGTCTGACCCTAGACATGTAAGAAGTGCTTAGGCTGAGACTTGAAGGATGTCTGCAAGTTTCCCTGGGAAAGAGGATGAGGAGGAACATTCCAGAGGAGGAGGAGGTGTGCGAAGGATTAGGAGTAAGTAGGAAGGTGGGGGGACAGCAACGGCAGGGGAAGGGACATAAGAACCAAATTGTGTAAGGACTTCGGGGTGAGTTAGTGAGCCTGTCTTTATCCCAAGAACGAGGCAAGACCATGGAAGCCTCTATCCATTTGAGAACATGTTCACATTTCATGTTGAAAAACATGGCAAGACTGTCAAAACTAAGATAAGTTTGGAAAAGTTGCAATTAAATTGGTTAAGTGACTAGTAGTTCAGGAGTGATATCATGGTAGTTTGAGTCCAGGTAGTGATGGTGATAGATATGTAGAAAAGATTGCAAAATCCAGAACTATTTAGGAGGAAGAACGTGATTATAGAACAGACATGCACACTGAAGGAAACATGGATACAGCCTTTCCAGTTTCTGATTATATAACCCAGAGACACAAAAACAGTGTAGCAAGAATGTTCTTTGGCACATGATATTTGAAGCATCTTCGAGATAACAAAAAGACAAATAATTGGTTTGTTTATTTTTTACTTTATTATATTTAATTTTGGTACTAGGGATCAAACTTGGGACCTTGCACTTGTGAGGCAGATGCCAGAGCCACTGAGCTAAATCTCCAGCCCCGAATAGCATTAATTAGGTAGTTGTTGTGTAGCCCTTAATAAAATCACATGCATTTATTGTATTCTATAAACACTGTCATGTCAATTTAAGAAAAAGCTGTACGTTTTCATGTAGGCTAGTATTTTTTACTTTGGTCAGGATTCTTAGTTGTAGACAACTGAATCTACTGTAGCTATTTGTAGCATTACAATATTAAAGAAAATGGTTAACTCCAGTTATTTATAGTAGAACTAGAGGACTGGTTCTGAGTACTTCATAACTGTGAATGACACAGACAGTAGCACCATACAGAAACATACTCAACACCCCTGGGACAGTGTTACATTTATTAGGTTCAGATTGAGGACATAGGCTTGGGCAGCACAGGAGTCCATACATCTCTGTTATTTTTTGCCGGAAGAGCTGGTCAGTCCACATCTGTCTTTACGAGTGCAGAGATGACCACTACCATTGCCAATTTCTGCATACAAAATGTGAGTAATGTTGTATAATAGGTATAAAACAGATGATAAGCCATTATCCTAGCTGCAAATGGTCTAGTTCAAGAAAACATATTAGAAGAGAGATGGAGGGTTTGAGAATGAGCCAATTTATGTATCTTCTAACCTTGTCTTTTGAACATTTATGCTCAAGCACATTTCTCTTCCCATGATTAAATTTAGAATAGAATGATTCTGTTAACATGGTCCAGCCATCCCCTATGTAAGCAAGCTGTGATTACTCTTTTATTTTTATGAGTTAGTTAGAGATATATTTATCAAAGAAAAATCCATATTTCCCAGTTTTTCTTGGAGTACAGGTAGCCTATATCCCATAATTCCAAGCAGTGAAATGTGAATAGAAATTGTTGCATGGGATTCTGGGAAAAAGTCATTGAAAATAGGGGTACAGACAGATGGTGATGTGTTCCATTTTTGCCCTTAAAGCTTCTCCTTTCCTCCTTCCTGGAATGTGGGTGGGCTGATAGATACTTTTTTTCATGACTACTCATTGGAGAGTGACTCAAACAATCAATGAAACACATCTCCGACATGCCAGGCATCTCCAAAGCTCTACATTGCCTCTTTCAGACTTTTCGTTATATGAGGAAACAGATACCCTGCTCTGTGGTTCTAGTGAGCACACTGAACCCAGCCTGGAAGCCTAAGTATAAGATAAGGCTTCAGAGAAAAGATGACATATGAATGTCTTGAAGATAAACAAAATGTCCACAGCCCTGTAGAGGTAGGAATGGGGATCTCAACTATGAGGATGCATACCTGAAAAGGCCTGAAAATCTGAAACAGAAAGGCCAGAGCAGAGTGAGGAGCATTTACAGGAGATTTAGGCAACTTTTGGCTTCTTTCCCAAGGACTCAGCCCAGGGAATCAACACGCCAGGGTCTCTCTAGCCCTGGTTTCAGGCTCCTGCCTGTGACAGGCCACACCATGCTGTGTTGTGAATACTTGTTTACCTCTCTCTCTGTCCCTTGCTAGACTGGTTGCAGAAATGTCCAGTCAGTGTGTGTTGAGTGGATGTTTGAAACTGGGCACCAGAGTGATGAGACTGGATATTTCTTTTTGATTGATGATCACACTCCTAGGAATTGGGGGAGGGACTTAAAATGGAGAGAAAGAGGCCAGAATAAGAATATTGTAATAAAGAAACTATCTTAAACATGCACCTTATACTTAACATCTTCTTTGGTAAGCACCTTAAAGAGCAACAGTCACAAGAAACATTTCAGGTAGGCAAATATGATCCAACATCCTTTCATATTTTGTATACAATGTGAACCCTAAACCCTCAGAAAGTGTTTCTTTAATCTAATTTATAGTAACAGTTTATTTCCTGTCCCTTTCGTTCCTAGCCCAGCATCCCTCTTTGCCTCTTCTTCACTGGCCAATTCCCTGAAGAAATCTATTTTCCCAGTTCAGCCATATCTCGAGCAATGGCAAACTATGCTTTCACCACTTTCTTGAAAATTCTCACATTGTCTAAATGGTTCATTTGGTTGACAGCTCCTTGGCTTCTAAAA
>PVIC010008182.1:0-48886 GCA_004025085.1 Thryonomys swinderianus
TCCCGCTCCGCCCTGCGAACCAGCCTAGGCCGGCACAAAGGGCAGACCTGCGTGGCGCATCCTGCCTCAGTCCCGCTCCGGAAGGCGGTTTGGAAGCGCCGCTCCACGTGTGGCGGGTTCCGTCCCAAGGGTTGGAAGTTAAATTCTGCAGCTTTCCCAGGCTCCTTTGCTCAGGGTCGGAGCGTCCGCTCGCTCTTGCGGGCCCCTCCTGCCCCGCCGCGTGTTCCATGGGTATATTTTAAATACACCCGAATCCTCCCCGCCTTCCTCGCCAGCCTCTGAAGCTCTGGCCAGGCTGCCACTGCCCTCGCCTGCCCGCCTCGCCTGGTGCTCCTGGCAGTCTGTCTGTGCAGAGCTGCAGCAGCCTTGAAAGGACACAGCGCCCCCTGAGCTCTGCCCCCGGCTTGGCCACACTCCGCGAGCTCTGCCATCCTGTGCGGGCCGGTGCCCGTGAGCTCTGGGCCCGGCCGCCCTCCACCGTCACCCCAGTCTAGCCGCGCGCTTCTCCCTGCCGCTCCCACCTGGCAGCACCTCGGTGGTGTGTGCAGCTGGCGTTGCGTGGCCACGGCAGTAGCCAAGCTGGGGACGGCGGCGAACCCCTGTCGTCCCCACCCTCCGGAGCCGAGGCAGGAGGATCACCAGTCTGAGTTCAGACCTTGTCTCAGAAGGACACGGGGTATTTGGGCATGTAGCTTAGTCGAGTACTTGCCGATCACGAGCGAGGGCCTGCGATAGGCCAGGACTGCAAATTAATAAAGACACACATGGAGCAGGCACGCCGGGCCCTGTGTGAGGGGGCTGGATGCAGGCGGGATCTGTGGGGCGGCGGCGTTTATTCTCCTCCCATGGGCGCTCCCGGCCCTGCGTGTTTGGGGAAGGCGAGGAGCTGAGTGAGGCCTCTAGCGCGTAGAGGGGGCGGGGCGGGGCGGGGCGGGCAGCTCTGAGCGAGGCCTCCTCTGCACACTGTCGCAGAGCGACTGTTCTGCCTCCGTCGCAGGAGCACAGCCTGCGCCAGGGCAGGGTCTGTCCCCGTCACCGCCGCAGAGCCTGCGTCTCAGTCAGTGCGCGGCACGTAACAGACGTTCAGTAAACACCCCGAAGGAATGGACTTACCGGCCAGCCACTCCTAGGAGGGCTCAGGACTGAGGTGTTTGCGTGATTGAGTGAAGCCAGGCGTGAACAGAGGTCTCTGCTCCGAGTCTGAGCACAGTGCCATTTCCATTGTATTGGAAGATCACCCTAAAAGCTACCTACTTATCACGTACAGATGCCTCATGTGTCAAATGAACACAAGGCTGTATCCAGTCTATTGCAGTAGCTTTAAGATTGAACAGTTCCTTGGAATTCGGCTGTATTGTTAAAACAGTGCAGAGAACGCTGTAAAACAGAAGGTCCTCGCACACGCAGGCACATCAGGGATGCCTCTGTCTGTGGCTGGGGAAGCTCTGTCGTCGATGAGGTGGGCGGATGACCTTTCTGGGCTGACTGGCATCCAGCCACTGACATTTTTAAATCCTTGATATCTTGATCTTTCCCGTGTTTCCTCGTTCGTCATAGTTTAATTAAGAAAATGTTGATAACTGCTCCTAATTAAGGGCAGATCATACTTTCAGGTAATCATTGTGACCAAATTGTGACCAGAAATGTATGTATCTCTCTTGAGAGAATGGAGAGGAGGAAGCCCTTGCTTCCCAAGGAGGACACACTCAGGATGGGATTGCTTTCAACATACATACACTGTTCAAGGGAGGGCTGGGGATTTAGCTCAGGTGGTGCCACGCCAACCTCAGACACACAAGGGCCCGTGTTCGATCCCCAGTACCCCAAAGAAACAAAACAAAAATGTTCCAGGGATTAGTTTTGAGAGGCATCTTCTTCAGCTTCCCTTTTGTTCTCATTTGCATAATGTGTGTGTTCCCCAGGCTCATCCAATGAGCCCAAAGCTCCCCCTGAGGGCACCTTGAACAGTTGGGCTGCAAGGCACAGCCTCGCGGTCTGACAGCCAGAGCCCCCATCTGCAGGGACAGCTCTGAGACGGGAAGCTCCGGACCCCTCATTCAGTGACTCTGAATGCTCTCTCCCTGCCTGATGCTGCTTCCTGCTTGGGCGTATGCATCGTCAGACGACGTGGACGTGACACTTCTCTTCCCTGATGCCAGGTCACGGTTGACATCCAAGATGAGAACGACGAAGCGCCCATCTGCGTGCCCTCTCTCTACCAGGGAGTCATTTCCGACAATGCGGCTGCTGGGACAAACGTCAACGGCTTCCACCTGACCTGTCACGACAGAGATTCACAGGATTTTGAGATGCGCTTTGAGATCGCTTCCGGTAGATGACTTTATTTCTTTTAATCAAAGCATGTGTCAAATTGCCATTAGTCATGTCACGTTAGGTGCGAGATACAGCCCTAGAAATGGCTATGTTTATGAAGGTGAAACTATTTTGCATGTATACAGTGAAGTTTCCTCAAGGCCAGGTATCTTTTTCACTTCTACATATACAACTTATTCTCCCTATAATGGAAGTATCTGGACTTCACAGACATTTTCACCACATTATTTTGGACTTCCAGAAGAAATATAATACTAAAGGTCCCCAGCACGTCTGAGTTGGCTGTCCATGGTGTTGGCCAAAGATAGCGACCCCTTTTCATCTAATAACACTAATAGAAATCCACCAGGGTAAATATTTTTCACTCTGCTCTTTTGGACTGCCACAGATAATGTGACTGTCTTGTTCTCTGTGGAAGGCATTTACTGAATGAAGGCCAAGTGTGTACCAGCAGTAGGTGCACCAAAGTAGCCAACACACAGGTGGATTTGTGTCTGGCACTCATTCCTTGTTAAACTAGTAATAACATCAATGACTATAAGATGATAAACTGTGATAAGTTACGGAAAGCTACTGGGTATGATGAGACAGCATTGAAAGGAGATCTGTTTACAGGGTGGAGATGTAGCTCAGTGGTTCCGGCATCTGCTTAGCAAGCACAAGGTTCTGAGTACGATCCCCAGAAACTACATACAATACCAGGTGTAGTGACTCACACCCACCAGCAATCAGTAGGACATACACAATGCCAGGGGTGGTGGCTCATGCTGTAATCCCAGCACTCGGGAGGCAGAAGCAGGGGGATTGCTGAGTTCAAGACTTGCCTGGGCTCCATAGTGAGCTCAGGGCCAGCCTGAACTACAAAGTGAGACCCTGTCTCAAAAAAAAGGAAAAAGACAAGACAAGCTGCTAAATACTGATGAGGACTAGTTTGCTGTTTGTTTCTGTTGCAAGATGAAAAGCTCCAAGGAGAAAGGTGCCATGAGCTTCTGGTTTGCAGCAGTATGTGCCAGCCACGGAGGGGACTTGAGGCCAGGAGGGGCTCCGGAGCTACCTGAGGCCACAGTGATCATTAGATGAGTGTAGACTAAGCTGAAGGGGAGAGTCACATTGCTCCAATAGAAGGCAAAGGGAGAGGAAGCAGGCGGAATGATCAGGTAACAGTGTGAGCTTTGCTGGCCACACGTGGGGATCCGATTCATGGTTTTAACTTTTAAAACATTTTTCCTAACCACTTATATTTACTGCTTGTTATAACTCAGTTTAATTAGAAATTATGAATAGCTATAGGAATGTAGAATTCAACAGACATCTTTCTTATCTATCCTACTGTGTTGTACTAGTAGCTTAAGAGAGTGTGAACATATTATTACAACATATCTAGAAATAATTCTGATTTTTCAATTTTTCTTTTTAAAGGAAATGAGAACAATCATTTTGGGTTTGACCCAAGTCGAGGTTCAAACACTCCCAAACTGATTGTGAGGAACCCTTTTAACTTTGCGTCTGGAGCCGAGCGGCGGCGGCGATACCATCTCGTGGTGCACGTAGTGGACGACAATCTGAACCGTGGCAGGTCCACCACGCCCAGGACGGGCACCGCCGTCATAGACATTTATGTGAGAAGAGCCCTTGCACCACCTCCTCCAACCGCTTCTGAAGTAAAGACTTACAGAATTTAATTTGTTTCTCTGGTGCAGATTTAAGTTTCATCTCAAAAGGCTAGAGGAGTGACAGGGCAGTTCCTCCCGTGTGCCTTTCCCCCGGAAACCAACCTGCCCGGCCTCTGGGTGGCATTTCACCGCACACGTCTGTGGATATAAGCTGCGAGAGGGAGCAAGTTTGGGCTAACTGCATGTTGTACATAGAGGATCCCGAAGAAGCTAATTATACCCGAATTTTCTGAAAGTCCCGCTTCCCAGAAGGCCCACTACTCATGGAATTCTGTCGTTTAGAAATGTCTGCAGGTTGCCACTTTCAAAGGATATTGTCTAATGGCCGTGCTTTTCATACTAATGGGCACCCTTGATGTACTGGGCTTTGTACTGTGTGCTCATATTCATTATTTCACCCTGTCTTTTGTCCAACCCTATGAAGTTTAGCAGACCTATTAGTATTTTACTTTTAGTATATGTGCTGCCAAAGCAAGCACAGTATTTTACTTTTAAAATCAATACGCTGAGCTGACTTCCAGAATGGGTTCTGAGTCCCCTGAGGATGAAGTGTGTTCAGTTGGCCTTAGGCTGTACTTCATCATCTTCTGTCTTATTTTAGGGGTGGTGGTGCTGGAGTCATGGTCTTGCATGTAGCTGAGGCTGGCCTTGAACTCACCTTGTAGCCCAGGCTGGCCCTTTGACCTTGGCACTGATCCATTTCAGCCTCTTTAGTAATGGGAATACAGCCACAGGCCACCATGGGCTCGGCCCCTCTGTCTTTTGAAATAGAAGCAGGTTTTTTTGTTTTTTTTAAATTGGTGGTGAATCAATTTGCCAGAATATTTGATTTTCAGGAGGACACTGTTTACCCACTCTTCACAGGAGAGTTAATTAAGTGTAGAGTAAATAAGAAGGACATGAAGCCAAAGTGACCTTGGGTACCTACCATCTAGTTCAAACCTTGATTTTAATTTATTGAGAAAACTAAAGGCAGAGAAGAGACATGGTTTGTTCAGAATCAGAGTGGTCACTGTATGCAGCTGAAGTTTTTTTTTTTTTTGAGACCGGGTCTCACTTTGTAGTTCAGGCTGGCCCTGAGCTCACTATGTAGCCCGGGCAAGCCTCGAACTCAGCAATCCTCCTGCCTCTGCCTCCCGAGTGCTGGGATGACAGGTGTGAGCCACCATGCCCAGCATTGCAGCTCAGTTTTTACACTCATAACCTGGGGGCTTCTCTGTGCTCTGATGTTTTTTTTGTATCACTTGTGTTTAAAAAACACACATGGGCAGTGCCGGCCGAGACCTTTAAACTACAAAGCGAGACCCTGTCTCAAAAAAAAGAAAAAAGCACACACGGCTGAGTCACGACTCCACTGTTAGAAGCACAGCTCTTTATCTGTGTGTGTGAACAGATGCTATATGAAAACGTGAACTAATCCTCTGTTTGCTTTGAAATCATTTCCCAGCAGAAAAAAGGCTTGACTGTTGTGTATACGGCTGTGAACACGTACAGATCCAGTGACTGGTACGTCCCGGTCGTCTCCACGCTGATGGCTGTTTTCTCCGTTGGGCTAGTGGCCTGGCTCTGTGTCCTGCTTTGGAGGCGTGGAAACGTGGAGTGCGGTCGGGCCACAGCCAAGGAAGCGGCCACGCCCACGGCCAGGTGCGTGGTTCTCCTTGCAAGGCTCTGCTGTGAAGAGCTGCTATCAGTGGGGTTTGGGATTCCACCCTGTGGGCTTCTCAATTCGGTTTCAGGGCACAGAGGAAACTGCTGAAGTAAAAAACTCTGGGGTGCCTTTCACCACTGATCCTAAACCTACTGTATTCCAGAGACATTTGGGGAGCTTTCTTTAGGAAAAGCAACAGTGGGGTCATCCCACTCCCAGGTCACCCGCATCTCAGGTCCCTCTTAGCAGAAGCTTTCTTTCTCAATAAAATTTTCCTAATCTTAAATAAGACACTTAAGAAGTAACAGAGTAGTGTTGAATTGCGCTGTAAAACATCTGCCTCAGAGTTTTTATAGGCGGAAGTTCTATACTTTAAAAAAATTTTTAAAATGAGTACGTGTTGGCAGTACATAACGATGACCTTCCTGTGGGAAGCCAGCCCATGTACTTGGCACTCTTCGTTCTGTACCCTTTCCCTCCCCTCCCCCATCGCTCGACCCCTCTCTGTGTGTGAAAGATCCATCTCCCTGTGAAACAGATAAATCTGAGCGCCAGCAGGCAGCCGCCTTCCCAAATGATTTGGTGCAGATGTGTCATGTTTGAGAACCCCTGGGCAGCGGCCCGGGGGCTGCAGATAAGTGTGGGTTCGCATCGCTTCTCGGCCTTTTGGCTAAGATCAAGTGAAGTGTGGGTTCGCAGCCCATGGCGCACCGAAGGGGAAGAGGCCTAAGGGAGGTGCAGGGGCTTCCGCTGCGTTCATCAACCCCCAAGAACAGCTCTCTGGGGCCCAGAGGCTCAGGACTTCTACAGGAGCCTTACAACTGCATTTTTATTACTTAAGCAGATTGACTTGTGGTGTAGAAAAGCGGGTGGTGGTGGCTAATGAAGACAGTTTTATTATTTTCCCTACAGTAGGCCCAGAGAAGATGTTACAACAGGCACATCATGAGTAGTGAATGAAATTATTTTTGAAACCTGTTTTAGCTTAATGAAGCTGATACTTTGTCCAATTTTCTTTTTATACAGAGAAATGAAATATATTGCAGGTAAGATACAGATTACTAATTGCAATGTGATTTTGCTTGAGTTATGTGATATTTTTTAAATAATGCCACCCAGCGTCTACATACCTGGTTTTTCCTCATTTATTTTTGAATAGGGGACAGAAGTCAAAAGGAAAAAGCTATCACAGGAAGTAAAAGTAAAAAACTCGAGGTCTTAACAGTAAGTGCATTTTGTGGTCCCTCTATGTAATTTATTTCTATACTTGCTGTGCAGTGAAAATTTCTTCTGTATAAACATATCTCCCCAACCAATATAAATAGGAAATAGTTATTTCTGTGTATCTATTTCTGCTAGATTTGTATGCACCACATAGTTAGCATTTCAGATCCAAACCTTTTTTTTCTTTTTTTGGAGACAGGGTCTTGTTTTGTAATTCAACCTGGTTGGCCCTGAGCTCACTGTGTAGCCCACGCAAGCCTCAAACTCACAGCAGTCCTCCTGCCTCTGCCTCCTGAGTGCTGGGATTACAGGCGTGAACCACTACACCCAGCTCAGATCCAAATTTAAGATTTGGCTAGTTCAAAACTTGCTTTTGATATTATATAAACATGTAGCAAAAATAACTCTAGACAAATGGAAATCCAATATCTTCAGTATTATTTTAAAATAAGAACTATATCTGAAAATAAATTATGCATGCCATGGACCTGAGTAAGTTCTTCAGTTTTGGAGTTCTTCAGCAAGTGGTCAGTCTGTACCCTGGGTGTGCAAACCACCTTCGGGTCGGAGTGAAGTGAACAGAGCGAGCACACGAGGCTCAGGCCCGGGCAGGAGCCCAGGTGCAGCACACCCGGGAAGGGCCACTTCTAGTCTCGTCTCTCATTTTCCCTCCGCGTGTGCTTGCCGTGTGCCAAGAGCACCGTGTCGGAGTCCCTGCTGCCCACGGCGGTGTCACGAGCTGCTTCTCTCTCACGTTCCCTCCCTGCCTCAGCTTCAGAGGCCTGTGCCCCTGTCGCCTGCGGTACTTTGCTCAGCGCCGTAGCAACACAGCAGACCAGGCGGCTTAAAGACTTAAGTTTATTTGGCACTGGCCCAGTAGCTACAGTCAAACGAAGGCGCAGGCGGTTTGGTGCCTCCGAGGCCCCTCCTTGGCTGCCTGGCCTCACGTGGTCTGTGGGAGGAGCTGGCATTGTCCAGATCTCAGCCTCCTCTTAGCAGAACGCCGGTCACGCGCAGTGAGCCCCACCCCGTGACCCCATTTTGCTCTCTGTGTAAAGGCTCTCTCCAAAGCAGGACGTTCTGAAGTACTGGCCGCTAGGGGGAGTTAGGGACTGGCGCAGCCTCCCAGCCGTGGTGAACCCTTCAGAGACGAGGGCCGGACAGCAACCCCAAACCACCAACACTGTAGTTAAACCTGAACACGGAGGTTTCAGTTCAGAAGAACAACTCATGTGTTAACATCTTTGCGATAGAAGAAAAACAAATAACCGGCCGTAGCGGTGATGCTGCAGGTTCAGGTCAGTGGTGTCACGCCTCTCAGCCCGAGAGACTTCACGTCACCATAAGGCCTTGCGGTCACAGGGGTCCTGGGGCCAGCCCCGCGGGGCAGGGCCTGGCAGGAGAGGGGAACAGCAGGAAGTTCTGGCCCCGAGGCCGCTGGCCCTCTGTAGATGCGGTGCAGTGATCTGAAAGAGACCAACCGCTCCAGAGTAAAGGTATTTTATCAAAGGTAACTTTCCCAGCCAGCTTGCTTGCTAAAAATGTATGCTTTTTCACAGGAAACGGTTGTGTACGAGACCGTGTTCGATGGAGAGGCCGTGGACCCAGGTATGGTCCGTAATCATATCTGCGTTAACTGAGTTTAACTATATAAAATTGCTTCTTCATTGCACTTTGCAAAATGAGTCTCTGCCCTAAGGCAAAGCATTTTAGGGCCAGGCAGGAAATACCAGTGACCACGGGGTACCAGAGAAAGACACGTGTCAAATCGCCAAGGGCAGCTGATGGCGGGTGGAGGAGGCGCTGTCGCCGGGCTCCGAGGATGCTCCTGGGCGGGCGAGGCCTGGAGTCACCGGAACCCGGTGCTTCAGGAGAAGCTGTGTGTTCATGCTCACGTGGCGCCTGCCGGCTTCCGGTGCCGGGAACGGGTCCAGCAGAACTATTCCGCAGACCAGGTTGGCCCTTCCCAGGGCATATCATTAGTGTGCCCCTCACCAGCTTAGAGCTCTCCCCGGAGCTTCCTCTGTTGTGCAGCAAGAGGCTGTAAGACTCGCCGAACCTGGCCCTGTGCCCATCACTGGTGCTCCCTCCAGAGACCCCCAGGGCTGGTGTGATCGGGGCTCAAGCCCATCACACCCAGCTCCGCGGGCTCGGCTGGCTCGCACTGACCCGTAACCACGCTCTCCAGGACCTCCACCCGATCACCACTGACGGAGCTGTAGGCTCCCGGCTTAGCACAGGAGGCGTTTCCGGGTGGGTCAGGGAGAGGCACGGAGGCTTCTTCAGCGTGATTAAGGAAAAACACAAGACGGGGTCTTCGGGCCCTGCGGTCTGGGGAATGTGCCCCTCCTGGGCTGCCCAGCGCGGCGGGCCGTGTGCGCTGCTTGCACGCACGTGAGACCGGGAGATGTGTTTCCCCTGGTGCCATTCCCTTCGGGGCGTCTGTCGGAGCTGTGAAGCTGTGGTGTCAGAGGGAAAGCACTGGGGAAAATTCCAGGGGCAACTTGTGGACTTCTTGTGTCTTCAAGAAATTCAGAATTCTTCTAAAATTCTACATTCTTCACAATTCCCTTAGGACTTTTGGGAGGGTGTTTCCTGGAAGGGAAAAGGCACTGTGACCTGGGTGCCTCCGTGTCCTGAAGCTACAGTTTCTCTTAAAGTATAATTTTTAAGTGGCGATTTTCTGTCTCCTTTCTCCTAATTGCTATTTCTTCTCTCCCACTTCATCGGTCTCCATGTGGCCTCATGCCTCGTGGCGGCTCAGCTGGGCAGCACCCATGGCCGCGTGGGCCTCCTAGGGAGAGGCCACGGGACTCTGAGGCCTGGAAACGTGACATTGCTTGTGCCACAATCCATGGCTAAAGCCGCCAGGATGTACCTGGGCTCCAGGCAAGGAGCAGAGCACGCTCCCTGCAGAGAATGAGACTCGGAGGCGCGTGGCTGTCTTCAGTCCCCTGCAGCACCCGCTGGTCAGAGGGCCATGGGTGTGTGAGCCTTCCTCTAAAATGCACAAACTCTGAATTACAGAAGAGATCGTGCCAGCATTCTGCGAAACATGGCGCAAGCTTTTCTTTTTCAAAGAATGCATTTCTTATCTAGTGGAAAAGGGGAGAATAGAAAATGGCCGGAAGACTTGGAAAAGCCCGGATAAGATCCAGCCGCTGCCTCTCCCTGTGAGCCGGACGGGAGTGGGCCTCGATGTCCGTCTCTCCCTCAGGGCCGAGGGCGAGGCTGTGGGCTTTCTCCCTCCCAGCGCTGACTGTGACAGATGTGACAGTCACTTTGTAGAGTGTCACTCACCGTGGGGGACGCGTCACAAGACACAAAACACCATACGTCACTGGATGCTGTAACTGCACGGGATAATTTACTGTGAGCTGATTCCTGACCCCTCTGGGGATCTTGGTGTGAGACTGTCAATGCTTTGTCACTGACTCCCCGGCGCAGCCCCCAGAGTATCCCCCTTGTCACTGTGTGTCGTTAAGTTAAAAATGTACCACTTGGGGCCAGAGGGTTAGCTCAGTGGTTCTGGTGCCTGCCTCGCAAGCTCAAGGTCCTGAGTTCGATCCCTGGTAACCACATAAAATGCTGGGCGTGAAGACACGCCCACCAACAATCAACGCCGCATACCACAATGCCGGACGTGGTGGCTCACGCCTGTCATCCCAGCACTACGGGAGGCAGAGGCAGGAGGATTGCTGAGTTCGCGGCGGCTTGCCTGGGCACCATAGTGAGCTCAGGGCCAGCCTGAACTACAAAGTGAGACCCTGTCTCAAAAAAAAAAAAAAAATGCACCACTTGGGGCTGTGGATTTAGCTGAGTGGTTCCGGTGTCTATCTGGTCAGCACGGTGTTCTGAGTTTGATCCTCAGTACCATGTGCTGGGTGTGGTGGCTCGTACCTGTCATCCCAGCACTCGGGAGGCAGAGGCTGGAGGACTGATGAGTTCGAGGCTTCCCTGGGCTACACGGTGAGCTCAGGGCCAACCTGAACTACAAAGTGAGACCCTGTAACAAAAAACTAAAGAAACCCCGTACCATTCGTACTACGATCGGATGTGGGCTAAAGCGTCTCCTGGGAGTTGCACCTTCGAGTTCCGTGAAGTGCCCATGAACAGTTAGAGTGCTCACCTACCCTGGGGCCCCTGTGCTCCTACAAGGGGATCCCACGGCTGTCCCCATGCTGTGGACACTGAGGCGGGTGCTCACATGGCCGGGGTCAACAGGCTTCCTTTCTTCCCAAAGAGACTGAGGAAAAATGGGGCAGAACCTTGGGGAATAGACCTGAGTCCTAACAAGTGTGTTGGGAGCACAGAGGTAAAAGGAGAAGAATAATTAGGTTCTGGGTTTTGTGTGTGTGTGAGAGACAAGGTCTCGCTTTGTACTTCAGGCTGGCCCTGAGCTCACTCTGCAGCCCAGGCAAGCCTGGAACTCAGCAATCCTCCGCCTCTGCCTCCCGAGTGCTGGAATTAAAGGTGTGAGCCACCACGCCTGGCTAGGTTCTGTTTTTGAGAGCTGTGTACCCACTATGGGTAGAGAGTCTGTGCCAGAGCTCACGGTCCAGGGGTGGCACTAGGGATGCTAGAGCAGGCTGCCACAGGCTGCAGGGCCTGGTTCTTGGTTCTTATTTACTTCGTTATTACCTCTACTATTATTACTACTGGAAGTAATTAAAGTTAGGGCTTGTCATTTCTTGTATTCCTTTAAAATTAGAAAAAGAGTATTTTATAAATACTTAATTAGTATTTAGCATGTACCGAGCTCATTATAAGATAAACCTATTTGGCTTCTATTAAATATATAGCATAGGGGCTGGAGATTTAGCTCAGTGGTTCCGGTGCCTGCCTTGCAAGCGCAAGGTCCGGAGTTCCATCCCAGTAACCACATAGAATGCTGGGCATGGTGACTCACGCCCACCAACAATCAATACTGCATACCACAGTGCCGGGCGTGGTGGCTCACGCCTGTCATCCCAGCACTCGGGAGGCAGAGACAGGAAGATAGCTGAGTTCGTGGCGGCTTGCCTGGGCACCATAGTGAGCTCAGGGCCAGCCTGAACTACAGAGCGAGACCCTGTCTCAAAAAAAAAAAAAAAAAAAGTTTCCTAGCCCGTTGTGACGGCACACACCTAGAATCCCAGCACTCTGGGAGAGGAGGGTCGCAAGTTTGCCCCCTACCTGGACAGCTCAGCAATTTAAGGAGATCTTATCTCAAAAGTAAAAATAGAAGAGGGCGGGGATGAGCCCGGTACAAAGGCCTTGCTTTCAACCTCCAGTACCACAAAAATATCTGTCTCTTGTTCTGGCATTAGTCTCCTGTTTAACCCCGTCACAGTCATGGTGGGAACTGTTCCTCCCTGCAAATTAATTCTGTACTGGCTATTAGTAACGCACGTGAAATTCCACGCCGCTTCGCTTTGCTCCTAGTCTGTCCTAAGGAGAGAGGGAGATTTGATGAGAATAGCTTGGCCCTGGCTAGCTGTGTAGCAAATGCTCAGTCAGAATTCTGCAGTGAATAGAGGCTCCGGAGTTCCTTGCAGTTCACCTGTCCATTTTCCCTTTCAGTGTCTGGCAACGTGTACGAATACAACAGCCGGTCCGGGGCCAGGAGGTGGAAGAAGCTCCCCGGGCACCGGGTGGCGGCCCTGGCAGGTGGGACCTTCCTCCCCGAGGCCCCTCCTCCCGAAGAGCCGGCCTGCTTCACGGTTCCTGTGCGAGGCTAGCGCTTCCCAGGATTTCTGGCTTCTGCGTCTGCAGCTGTAGGGTGCAGCCACGGCTCTGTCGGCTCTGTCCGTGTGCCCCGCGGGTGCCGCCGTCCGCTCAGCGTTCTGCAGGGTGAGCTGGTGTGCGACCCCAAATCTCCAGCCCCGTGGCTAGACCCTGGAGGCCGCACTGTCTTCTTCGCAGGCACTCGTGCCTCCTGGGGTCAGACTCCCTGTGGACTCTGGCGGCCCAGCGCGTTGGCACAAGGCGGGGCCTCCCTGCTTACTTGGGGAATAAAGTATTTGAGTATGCCACTCTGAATCGGCCTCTAACTCAGCCCGGTCATTCTACATGGGTCATTCTATGGCCCACAGAACTAAGTGCCATTGTCTTTGGTAAATAAAGCTTTGGTTTTTAGACGATGCAGGGTTTTCAGCCATTTTCCAATACGCCCTTGAGTTTGCTTTTAATCCTCTGTGGAGAAGGATGCCCTGAGACTTTTCTCAGGAATGACTTGACAGGGTTTCTGAGCTGTGCGCACTGAGACAAAGAAGCCGAGACAGCAAGCTGTGCCTGCCCTGGGCAGCCTGAGGGCCTGGGGACGCTGGTGGGAGGGCAGAGCCCACATTCCATCCCAAAGGAAGTATGTAGCATGTGGGGTCATTTTTTAAACCAAATCCCATTCAGAGTGAAATATAGCACAAGTGCTGAGCTAGTCTTTGCATCAGTAGGTGCTAGGGGCCTCTTTCCTCACAAGTGCAAGGTCCTGACTTCAATCACTGGTACTAAATTTTTTTTTTTTTTGAGACAGGGTCTCGCTTTGTAGTTCAGGCTGGCTCTGAGCTCACTATGTAGTCCAGGCAAGCCTCGAACTCAGCAATCCTCCTGTCTCTGCCTCCCAAGTGCTGGGATGACAGGCGTGAGCCACCGCGCCCGGCACTGTGGTATGTGGTATTGATGGCTGGTGGACGTGAGTCACCACGCCCAGCACTGTATGTAGTTACTGGAGATCGAACTCAGGACCTTGTGCTTGCGAGGCAGGCGCCGGAACCACTGAGCTAACCCTCCGGCCTCCTAAAATTTTTTTTAAACATACTAGGGGCTCTGATATTTATCTCTTTGCATGAATACCCTAAAACAATTCTTTTTCGGCCTCAGGACACCTAATCTTCCAACAGTTCAAGCACCTGATAATAAATGGGTTCCTGCTTCATTTAAGTCTGCCTGTGGCCTGTTGGCCCTCAGGAAGCCTCAGGCAGAAGCCACAGAGGATTTGAATCTGGGCTCTGAACAGGTCGTGTCTTCTCTCTGAAGTTCGGTCTGTCTTTCAGAAAATGTAAGCGATAGCCCTTGGCTATCTCTGAGGGGACTTTTTAAATGAAAAGCAAAGTAAAATAATTGAAAGTTAACACTTTGCAGTGCCTTCTAGCCTGCAAGCTGTGTTAAAGATATTAAATGAGCTGGGGTTTTAGCTCAAGTGGTACCACACCAGCCTTGGATGCATAAAGACCTGAGTTCAATCCCTGGAACAACAACAAAAAAAATTAAACATGATTAGTCCAACTAGGTCAAAACTGGAGGCTGAGTGCACTGGCCTGGGACACAGGAAGACAAGAGGGTCTTTGCAAGGTGCTAGGCTGATAGGAGCTGAACCAGCCAGCAGCCGGCCTTGGCCAGGTGGGAGGGTGATTGTCCACCAGGGAGGAGGCCTTGAACGGTGCCTGCTGTCTCTGTGCTGTCTGGAGACGCTCCGTTCTTCCGGGGGCCGGGGGGGAGTCTGAGTCTCGCTAGCCTCTGCTTCCTGCGGCAGAATCCTGCTGATCTCTGCCCCACCTATACCACGCCTTCTTTGTAAGGTGTGATAAGAACCCACACCAGGAGTCAGTGCCAACAGACTGGCACCACCGTGCAGAATTACCTCCCTGTCCCTGGCTGCTTCACTCCGCGCTCACACGGGCAGGTGAGTGTGATGGACACCTCGGGCTTTAGAGAGTCCCTTTGCTCTGCAACCCGGGCTCACTGATGTGGGTCATTTCAGCAAAGAAGAATCCCCATCTGCTGGATTCTTCTCTGTCCCAGCCGGGTTTCCAGCCTTGAAACTCTGGCACTGGCTGCAGTAACGTGTCCCGGTGGACTGTCCTGTCCTTGCAGGACATTCAGTAGTGGCCCTGGCCCTCACCCACAGGCGCGAGCGGCCCCCTCCTCCCACCCTCCTGTCTCCTTGTTACCAAGGCTGAATTCCCAGAGCGGCTGCAGGTGGTTGGTGCCGCCCCAGGACAGCCCAGGGCTCCCATCCTCTGTCCTCGGAAGGGACTGGCGTGGGCCGGCTCTGTGTTCCCAGCTCAGGAGGCTGCGTTGCTCGTGCTATGAGTAGCACTGTGGGCAGGTTTTCTCTTTCTCAGACCTACCTGAGCTTCAAAAAGTCAAAACTGTTTCCTTGAAAGCTAAAGAAACAACGTCCAAAAATAACTAGCACTTAAGGCGTAGGGTATTGGGATCGCAGCGTACAAGTCTGGGCACATATGTTGCAGATCTGTTTAAACATTCTCTGTCCATGTGTTAAGACAGAATTCATTATCTGCTGAAAAGCCTTCAAAACTATACACCAACCTAGAGAGCAGAAGTTAAAAATGATTTATAACTTTAGTACGTAATTATAGTTTAAATGTGTTCTTCTGAATTCCTTTGGTATTAACTTACATATATACGTAAAATAGGCAGTCTGCAATAAAAATGTTAAGTGAAAAATACTATTTCCTGAACTTCTCTATATAACCGATTGTCACTATTAGTAAACATAGTTATTATGCTAATTTAAGTGAAGAACAATGAAATGTGTAACATTAAAATGAATAGTCCTCTCCTCTCTTTTCCTTATACATTCAGCAGCATGATACAGTTGATAGTACCTTTTGGAGATGTAACTAAAATATGTCTTAATTATATCCAATCTGAAGATCCTCCCAGGGCCCTTAACGAGGTCTCCCGAGAATAATCTACCTTTTGAACTCCTCGGAAGTAGACCACACGCTATTTCTCATAAAAACAGGGTTGTCTTAAGATGTGCTTTGCAAACTCTTTCTTCTCTTTGTACATTTGGACTAGGCCAGCTTCTGGCAGGTCTGATGCCTGCTTTTCTCTCTCTGGGTGACTGCTCTTCCCTCGCTGGTTTCACGGAAGCTTCCCAGGGAGATAACACACTTACGTCTGCTTTCCGGAGGAAGCCGAGCCAGGCTGTGAAGGCGCAGCGGGTGGCAGCGGCCCCAGCCTTGGGCGAGGCGCCAGCGGCTGCCAGAGACCAGGGCTGAGTCCCGAAGGGGGTCGGCATGGAGCCCGCGGCAGCGACACGAGAGAGAGCCCCAGGGGTGTCTGCAGCCTCAGCGCACAGCACCCCGCATTCTGCAGGGTTCAACGGGTCGTACGAGACAACTTTCCCCACAAACCAAACTTTTTCTGTCGAAGTAAAGCTTCTAACAATAAAAATGGCTCAGGAGCACGCCTCACCTTGGATGGCAGACTAATGTTCGCGATGCTCATGCAACATTTCTGAAGGTTCCACTTAGGAGCCGTAACTTACTCCTGTGATCTCGGCCCAGTCACTGGCTACTGGAGCTCCAGCCTTTGCACTGAGCTGCTTCCACATGTCTGTTTATTTTTTATTTTTATTTATTTATTTATTTATTTATTTATTTATTTATTTATTTATTTATTTATTTATTTATTTATTTATTGAGATAGGGTCTCGCTTTGTAGTTCAGGCTGGCCCTGAGCTCACTATGGAGTCCAGGCAAGCCTCCAACTCAGCAATCCACCTGTCTCTGCCTCCCGAGTGCTGGGATGACAGGCGTGAGCCATCACGTCCGGCACTGTGGTATATGGTGTTGATTGCTGGTGGGCGTGAGTCGCCATGACCAGCATTTTGTGTGGTCACCGGGATCGAACTCAGGACCTTGCGCTTGCGAGGCAGGTGCCAGAACCACTGAGCTAAATCTCTGGCCCTATTTTTTTATTTTTTGAGTCTGAGTTTCTCTATGCTGCCCAGGCTGGCTTGAACTTGCAGTCCTCCTGCCTCAGTCTCCCATGGTTGTGGGGTTACAGGCCTAAGCCATGAGGCCCAGATAGTAAAATATCCCCTAAACATAGTATAGAGTAACTCATTACTTGGCTGGTTCCTAGCCTGCACGGGGCAGTGTGCTCCTGTGGCACAGCGGGACACTGCAGTGGCCCCTGCGGTCCAGCCCAGGCTGCCTGGTACAGTGGCCACTTGCCTGACTCCTGTGCACACCTGGTGGCCAGCCCCCTGAGGGGCATCTCAGCCTAATGTGCCCACTGGAGGTAAAGGCTGTGTCTAAAAAGGCGGACGTACTTTTTATGTTGAAATGGCCATACTCGGGATACTGGGTTAAATAAAATACATTATTAAAGTGAATTTCATCTGCTTGTTTTTTAAAAAGCAGGGCTGCAAGAACAATGTCTTTGGAGGTTGCGCTGTGACCGCGCAGTGGGTCTGCCCAGGGGAGACGGGTGTCTGCGGCTGGGGCGCCGGGTCTGAGGGTCCCCGAGACAGGCGAGCAGCAGCAGGAGGGCAGCTGGGGGTCAGGGCCGGCGGGGAGCGGAGCAGGGCCCTTGGCTTCGGGCTTCTCTCCAGGACTGGGGGTCCGGGCAGGTCCGTGGAAGCGCGAGGCCCGCATCGGCCGGCTGTTCGCAGAGTGAAAACGCGCGTCCCGGCCGGCGCCACAAGCCTGACCGCGCACACGCGCCCTGCGCTGGCTCCGTGGGCCTCGAGGCCGTGCTGTGCAGCGGAGACACTGTGTGTGCGTTTCGCAGCAGACGCCAAACGTGGGGGCCTGGAGCTCGGCGCCTCCAGACGCTCAGGGCTTGCTCGGCAGAGGCTGGACGGAGCCTTCCCCAGGGCGCGCGGGGCAGCGGGAACGCGGCTCCCGGCCCCTGGGGCACCTGTGTGGCCTCTGGCTATTTAACCCGCCGTTTGGCGGGGAGCGGCACAGACCGGACCGAACCGGACTGGACCAGTGTTGACGTCAGGCAAGCTCCCGTCCATCTTCACCTGTACCGTGTGCGCCAGGTGAGGACCAGGACTTTGTCGCGCCGAGGTGGCGGCCGGATAGAGTGCTTTCAGTTCTCACCAGGCCCTTGTGCAATTTCCCGGGCTCAGGTTTGGTTCCTTGGGCTCCGTGAGGCCCAGTGGGGCGGCCTGGTGCCGGCGCTTCTCCTCCGCCTGGGGCCTGGGCTCCGCGCGCCTCGCTCCTGGGCCGTGTGCCCTTCTCAGGCCTCCTTACCGCGGGTCGCGTGTCCACCTGGCCCCGTGGAGCACAGGGTGCGCATGTGTGTGCATAGGTCCACCTGGATCCATGGAGCAGAGGGTGCACACGTGTGTGCGTGTGTCCACCTGGCCCCATGAAACACAGGGTGCACGTGTGCATCTGTGTGTCCATCTGGCCCCGTGGAGCATAGGGTGCACATGTGTGCGCGCGCACGCGCATGTGTGTGGGAAAACTCCCCTGGGTTTTCACAGGAAACGCGCCTCACTGAGTCACCCGGCCAGACGGGCTCCGAGGCCTCCCATTCCAGGTGCGTCCCCACCTCCCGCACGCTGGGCTGCATCTCACAGAGCAGCCGCTCTCGCGGGGTCAGAGGTGGAAGGCGTGGGGACCTGCGCGGGGTCCCGTGAAGCCTGCGGTGCCCGGCGCCCGCCCGCCCGCCCTGCCCGTGGCCAAATGGCTGCTTCAGTCCTTGAACCTCACAGCGCAGCGGAGCGCGCTCCCGGGCCGGCCTCAGGGCGGAGAGCGGCGAATCGACCTGGACAGGATGAGGACACCTGGCAGCGGGCTCCCTCGCCCCGCCCGCGGGTGCCGGGCGTCCCGTGAGGTCCCGCCTTGCCAGGGACCGTGCCGCGCGTGACCGGGAGGCCCGAGGGCCGAAGCCTCGGACCGCGCTCGTTTCCTGCTCGGAAGGCAGAGGGGAAAGTCAGGGCGGAGGTGCGCACGGCGCCGTCACAGCAGTCCTGAGAATCTTCCCGGGCCGGGGAGGCGTCAGAGGCCGCACGGCGCTGTGCTCCCGGGGTCTGCCGTGAGCCCCGGCCTAGCACGTCACCCGGTGGACGGCGTCCTCGCTCGCGGTTTGACGGCGGAGAAAGCTGGCGGCTCACAGGCAAGAGAAAGCTCTGTAGGGACCTCAGGACAGCCTGGCCCTGTGCCCGCGGGTGTACCTGGCTGCGGATAAGCTGCGCCGCAAGTTGGCTTCCTTTCCCTCTGGCCTCCTCCGGGGAGGTCGTGGGACGCCGTGGGGATGCGTCTGCCCCTTCCGAAGGGTAGAGACAGCAGTTGGGTGAAACAAGCCTCTCAAGGAACTTCGGGCGCACCCTGTTCACCTCTGAGGACGTGAAGTCCTGCCCTGTGGACTCACAGCGCCCGCCGCGGGCCGTGCCTGGCGCGCCCCCTCCCAGAGCAGCCCAGCCTCGCCCGGGGCGCTGTAGCGACCCCAGACACAGTCTTGTGGACGAGGTTATAATGGAAGTGAATTTAGGCTAGACAGGATTTAGCTCTGCTTACATGAGCTGTGGACGGGGCTTCTAAGTGCTATTTTATTTCTGTCAAAGGGGACGTTGAAAATCAAGTTCCTGGGGAAACAGTCCCTGCTGGAGTGAGGACAGAGAAGGCTCCGGCCAGGCTGGAGGGACAGGGCGGGGTGAAAGGCAAGAAGGTGGGTGACAGGTGGGGTCAGGCGTGGTGTTGGCCTGGCCTGTTGTGTGCGGGAGGCAGAAAACGGCACGTCAGGGGAAATGGCCTCACCCCAGACCGCGCTCCCCAGTGAAGAAAATACTCTCCTGGCTGGCCCAGCGTGGCATGCAGAGTTAGTGTGTTTATTGAGCATTCAAAATGCAACTAGTATGGCTGAGGGATTGAATTTTTAAGTGAATTCAATTTAAATTCAATTAAAAATAGCTTCAGAGGGCTTGAAACTACCCGCTAGACAGCGCAGGCCTAGAGCCTTGGTTTTCAGGTGTGAAAGAGGAAGTAGAACCTGTCACGTAGGACTGCTGTTGGCCAGTCTGCACCTCAGACAACGCAGAAGATAGCTGTCCTGTGTTACGGGGGAAGAAAGTCCCGCCCCAGGCCCGAGACACATCTCCAGCTGGTGCGTCGGGGTTAGGGCGCGTCTCCTCGCAAAACAAGCTCCACGTGGCAGCACCTCAGCGGTCTTCTCTGGTTAGAGGCTGAGTGTCTTTGCAGGGATGCTGGGTGTACGCACCTCCCTCTCCAGCCTTCGAAGCCACCCGTGAGGTAGGTGGGTGTGGCTCGCGGGAGGGGCCTAAACTGGACGCATTAGACTGTGGGCCCGTCCAAGTCAGGACCAGCACACAGAACAATACCAAACAGCAAAACACGAGAGCTTCTCCAGCAGCGCACTTGCTAAATCTCGGGCAGCTGGTCAAGATCTGAGTTCAGGCTGGCGTGTGGTAGCTTGTGAGCAGAGCGCCGGTCCGAGCCTGTGTGCCCTGGCTCCTGGTCTTGGTCTGTTCCAGCGTCTCTCATGTCCGCGCTCCGTTTCCCCTCAGCTGCTTCCCCTCCAGCCTCCTGTCATGCCGCAGGTAGTCAGGAAGATGAACTCCGTGTCACTTGATGCTGTCTTTGGACTTTCTGAGACAGGGTCTTGCGTTATAGTTCAGGTTGGCCTCGAACTTGCAGTGATTCTCCTGCCTCAGCCTCCTGCATGCCGGGATTAGAAGCCTGTGTCACCAGGCCTGGCTTTTACTTCAGGTGGAGACATGGCTTTTTATTTTGGGACCAAAGTCCTTCCCCAGGGTGTTCATCGACTAGAAAGGAGACGTGTCCTCCTGTACCCCACAGCACCGAGGAGCCCGAGACAGCACACATGGCGCTTTCTGGCTTCCAGAGGGAGCAGGAAGCGGGCTGGGTGCCTGGGGGCAAGCCCACCATGTCTGCGCTGGCCCTTCCACCTCGATTCTGGAGAAGGCCACAGAAGCCCACGGCTCTGAGGCTTGGTCTGTCCATCTCCAGTGGGGAAGGACCGCGCTCCTCCTGCCAGTGCGCACGCGAGTTCCTGCAGACTGTCTAGGGATGGAAGGTTCAGGAGCAGTGGTGCTCGCGGCTAATTATGGTCAATGCGTCCTTTCCTGGGATTTGGCTGCCTGTCTTCATGCGCTGTGATTAAAGAACCTGTCACACAATGGCCCCATTAACCCTACTAATAGCTAGTTTGATTAGAGACCAAGATCTTTGGTTTCTTAGAAGCAGAGGCTCAGGTGGGGACTGTGTGCTGATTCACTGGGGGCAGAAGAGCGGGAGCGGGAGCGGTAGGAGAGCATCCTCGGCACCGTGAGCTCCGGGCAGATGGACGCTGGGTCGGAATGTCCGCAGAGCTGGGCCCGAGCTGGGGCTGGGCCCGGTTTACCTCCCTGTCAGCCAAAATCCACATAGACGTTGCACCAGGAAATGTTTTTCTGTCAGTGTAAAAAATACTTGTATGTGATTTGAATACAGTTGTTGTGTCCTTCAGAGGCTACAAACATCTAGCCCGATCCTCTTTTGTCCTGCAGTCCTCGCTCACAGGCGTGCCAGCCCAGCCGTCTTCCCTCTTGGTGGCACTGTGCTCATCCTGGGGCTCGCTGCTCGCTGATGGCTCCCCGTCTGCGTTAGCCCTGGCCCTTCCTCCGGCAGCGGCCGGCAGAGGCGGGAGCTCGGAGGAGAGCGCCGGGCCCTCTAGCCTGGTGACGAGGCGGATGGAGAACAGGCTCCTCTGAGTGGCAGATGCCCAGTCCCCTGTCTCTCCCTCTTTGACCCTCCTCGCACACGTGCCCCCGTCTTTCTTCTCATTTTCTCTGTGTTCGTGGTTTCCTCAACTTATCACATATTTATCGTATTTCTCTACTGGATGTTACTTGTGAGCACCTGGCTATTTCCCTCCCTCCGTCCTCTTCAGCACTATTATCTCTACGTGACTAAGATCAATAGCCTTGGTGTTCGGGTCTTGAAATTCAACATCGGTTTAGGCTCACCTTCAGGAAAGGCGGGATGCACTTCCGTCTGGTGAGCTCGTGGGCCAGACGACGACTGGAAGTGTTTTGGGATGAACTCTAGGTGGTTTTCTGGGAGACTGTGCGCCCTCTGGGGCGATGTCCCGGGCGAGAACTGATGGTTTTGAAATGAACACAAGCCGAGCCATTCCTCTCGGCGACACTTGGCCGTCACGGACCCCCTCCCTTCAGCCAGTCTGCACGGTGTCCCTGGTCTGTTGGCGCTGAGCATCTCCTGAGAGACGAGGTGTCCAGCTGGACGCCGTCCAGCACCCCGGCAGCCCTGGGGCGTCGTGTCCCTCAGGTGAATCCCAGAGTTCCGGGAGCCGTCCTGTGCTTACGGCTGTGTGACCTGTGCAGGTAGCTGAACCTGTCTGATCCCGGATCGTCCACGAGAACGGCAGGCGGGCCAGCTTCATGAGGCACTATAGAAACATGAAATGCACGTAAATGTGTATGAAGCGGTTGGAAAAGAAAGTTTACAGTAAAGAACAACAGCCAGTGAGTGCTTCGTGAGACACGGTGAGAGCGTCTTGTATTAATTCCCAGAGTAGCCCCAGGAGCAGGTGAGAACCACGACTGTGTTCTAACTAACGCGGAGCCGGAGGCCTGCGACCCCGAGCTGCTCCCCGAGTGCCCAGGGGTTGGTGGTGCCCTGTCCCCCCAGTTTGTTCCAGATCGGGCTGCACTGTCCGCAAGGCAAGTGACAACTAGCCACGCCTGGTGCGGTAGCACCCCGTGTCCTCAGGGCCTCTGAGGCCCCCTTCTGCTCCGGCCAAAGCAAGCACGGGGTGCCCGGCTCGTGTCTCTTGGCTTCACTGTGTCACAACAACACAGAAGTGACAGGTAACCCTGGGGCGGCACGTCCTCCATGGGCTGGCAACCCCTTCCTTCTGCCGTGGCACACGGGCAGGCGTCTGCCCCCGGCCCTCAGGCACTCTGTGTCCCACTGTCACCTTGTCTCATGTGCAGAGATGACAGTGCAGAGGCGGTTACAGTCAGCAGCGTGAAGTGCTTTATTCGGCAGGGGCCGGCGCCGCCTGTGCTCGGGTACCTGTGCCCGGCCTGCCGCAGCGGGGCGTCTCTTCCGACCAGCAGGGGAGCTGGGAAGCTCAGGCTTCTGCTTTCAGTGGGCGTTCGGGAGATCTGTCCCCTCTGCTCCCTGAGGGTCATTCTGACGCCGCAGCCTTGGCACCGTGCCCTGCTGGCTCTTCCTCTTGCTGCTCAGTTCCCTCAGCCCTTGCCGGTGCCCCCTGGAGCGCGCGTGTAACCCACCCCTTGCACGCGGGTTCTTGGGGTGGGCGCCTCGGAAGTGTGACCCGTGACGCACCTCACGACCTCTGGCTGCATCTTCTTGCTGCTCCTGGGGTCCCTTCAGGCGGGCACGGTCGACAGGATCCTGCTGGGGGCGGGGAAGGAGAGCGTGCCGTGTCCCGGGGTCCAGGGAGACCTCGCCGTCGCCTGTCGTCGTCCCCGCTTGCCTGGGCTTGCCATGGCGCTGTCAGGTCATCATCGGGCAAGGAGGCGCGGGCTTTCGGGAGGGTCCACGCAGAGTCACAGAGGCGGCTCGTCTGCACCGCCAGGAGCGCTTCCTGGGGAGGCCTGTTTTCCTCTGGGAGGAATTGCTTCACAAGGATAATTACATTATTATTATTCTGGGCTTTGCAGGGCTCTTCTATGCATATCCCTCGGCTGCCTGAAGAGCTTTTATTCCACCCAGAATAGCTTCTGACTCTTGGGTTGGAGAAGAGACCACAGGCGGGGAGGCAGGGAGGGAGAGGCTAACCCCGCTCAGCCCAGCAACCCTCCTGGAGCCAAGGTGCCTCTGCCACGGAAAATGCCACGGCCACGCACTGTTCCGAAATCACGCCTGTCTTTAGTTCTTTATCGAGTTCTGCAGGGCAGACCTATGCTCCAGGGTGTAGTTCTGGGGTGTCGGGCAGGACAGTGGTCTTTTAGAGGCGTCCAAGTCCTAAGTCTGAGCCTACGCAGACACTGCTCACGGAAGCATCTTTGTGACTGGGAGACGTTCCCAGACTGAGTGCGAGGCTCTCGCAGGCGTGTGAGGGCGAACTAAGACGCCACAGTCTGGGAAGGAAATGTGACTTTTAAGAAAAGGGCACGAGGTTGAGTGTGGTTGTGAGCTGTATATAAAATGTACTGATAAAGAATTCAATTAAAAAAAAAAGAAAAGGGCGGGAGGGGGGCGTTTGCTGGGAGGAGGCCCCAGGCCAAGCCGTGGAGGCAGTCTCTGGAGGCCAGGCAGGGGGGGCAGGCTGCCCCTAGTGCCACCAGAAGTGCTGTCACTTTGTTGACTCCTCAAGCGCAGCTCCGTAAAGCCCGGGGCCACTCGTGACTCTGGTGCTGTGAGGGTCATGAAGTCATGTTGCTGGAAGCACTGAGATGTGAGGATTTGTTAGAGCAGCGCTCAGAGGAGACTGATAGACTGACTTCTGCTCTTCCGGAGTGTGGACAGACTCACAGGCCTGCCCCAGGGTTCATCACAGTTAACATCACTTTTTTGTTTTTTTTTGAGCCAGGGTCTTGCTTTATAGTTCAGGCGGCCCTGAGGTCGCTATGTAGCTCAGGCAAACCTCACACTCAGCAATCCTCCTGCTTCTGCCTCCTGAGTGCTGGGATTGCAGGTGTGAGCTACCACACCCACATTGTGGTATGTGGTACTGATTGCTGGTTGTGGTATTATTGTATGTGGTTACTGGGGAACTGAACCAGGGACCTTGCACTTGCTAGCAGGCCCCAGAACCCCTGAGCTAAATCTCTGGCCCCCAACATTACATTTATCTTCTCACCCTTGTTCGCATGCACTCTTTCCGAGGTGTGATGAAATCTCAGTGGTGTTTTAATTTATGTCTCTTGAATGTTCAGTGATATTGAATCCATCAGGGTCTGGGAGTTCTTTGTTTTAATTACGTCTCCAATTTCATTGACTGATACTGCTTTATTTAGAACTTTTCTATCTTCTTGATTTAGCTTTGGCATTTTACATGTATCTAGGAATCTGTCCCTTTCTTCTCTTCTGTCTTACCTGAGTATAGGTTCTCAAAGTAGGTGTTGGTGATCTTCTGGATTGCTGCACATCTGTTTGCATCAATTTGAACCTTTTTGTAAAGGTTGGAGAACAGCCTGTCGATTTTATTCAATCTTTCCAAGAATCAACTCATTGATTCATGGATTCTATGTATTGTTTGTCTCAACTGCATTAATTCTGCTCTGATCTTTATAATTTCCTCCCTCATAGGAGCTTTTGGCTTGAGTTTTTCTTCCTCCAGAAGTTTGAGGTTCCTCAGTAGGTTATTGGAGAGCTTGCTTTGTTTTCCTGATGTAAGCATTTGTCACTAGAAATTTCCCTTGTATGACTGCTTTCACTGTGTTCCAGAAGTCCTAATGTGTTGTTTTGACATTATCATTTAATTGAAGAAACTGCAAGATTTTCTTTAATTGCATCTGTGACCCATTGATGATTCAGGAGAGTGTCCTTTAATTTCCATATTTTTATGTAGTTTTTGTGGTTGCATTTGCCATTGATTTCTAATATCCAGTGTTTGATAACATTCATAGGATAATTTCAGTTCTTTTGAATTTACTTAAGCATGTTTTATGAGCTCATATGTGGTCAGTTTTGGAGAATGTTCCATGTACACCTGAGCAGATGTGTACTCTGATCTAGTGGGTTGGAACACTGTAGACATTTGCTAAGTCCATTTGCTCATAGATTTGGTTCCGTCCTGACATTTGTCAATTTTTTGTCAAGTTGTCCTATTTGTGACAGTGGGATATTGAGTTTCCTCATTACAGTTGTGTAGTAGTCATTTGATTTTCATGTTTGTTAATACTTGTTTTATATAATTGAGTGTGCTGGTATTTGGTACATATATATAGTTCAGAACTTCTAAAGTGGCAAGAATGATAAATGTGTTCAAAGGGGAAATATTTTGAGAAGGATTAATAGTAATGTTAAGAATTTAAATTTTCAGCATATATATTGCGCCATTTTTTTTTTGGTACCGAGGGCTTGAACACAGGGACTTGTGCTTGCGAGGCGGTGCCAGGACCACTGAGCTAAATCCCTGGCCTTTCACCATATATTCTTATTACACTGTGTACACCCAAGCTCTCTGCTGACTTCAGATACCTTCTCCTTTTAGTCTTCCAAATGGCGCCACACGTCTAGCATGCGAGCAGAGGCTTCAGTCTGTGGGCCTCTCTAATTGTAAGAAGACTGTTTTTGTGGATTCCTTCCTGGGGCAACAGTTCAAGTGCTTGTCTGATCCTTAATATCTAGGAATGTTCCACCCTAAAAACAAATTAGGTATTGTATCATTACTTTTGATTTAAATTAAGATACCTTTGAAATATGATTATGCTTAAAGGTTTATTAGCTGTTGAGTAATGAGGTTTAACCAAGTAGTTTTTGGTTGGTTGGTTGGTTGGTTGGTTGATTGATTTTTAGACAGGGTCTCACTTTGTAGTTCAGGCTGGCCCTGAGGTCACTGTGTAGCCCAGGCAAGCCTCGAACTCCGCAGTCCTCCTGCCTTTGCCTCCCGAGTGCTGGGATGACAGGTGTGAGCCATCAAGCCTGGTTTAACTGAGTAGTTTTTAAAGCAGGCCTAAGGAAAGGTTGATTTTGGTAAATTCCTCAGCATACCTTCGTTCTCAGGACTTTCTGCTTCCGAGCCCTAAAAGTCCTCAAAGGGTGCGACAGCAAACGGTTCAGTTCCTCATCAGCTGTGCTGCTCCAGGCAAATCCCCTGCCTTTCTGAACCTCAGTTTCTTTTCCCGTATTTTTATAAGTTATAAATAACATTCATTTATTGTAAAACATTGAGAAAAATATAAAAAGAATTAGAAAGAAAATAAAAAATAAGTTATAGCTTTGAACTCTAGTAAAAACAACTATCATTGAGAGAGTGAACATGGAAAATAATGGAGCTGTATGTAAACATGATAATTTCTTTTTTTGGAGGCACTGGGAATTGAACCCAGGGCCTTCACACAGAGCTACATCTCTAGGCCTTTTTATTTTCTATTTTGAGACAGTCTCCCTAAATTGCCCAGGTTGGGCTGAGAGCTGTGATCCTCCTGCCTCAGCATTCCCTACTGTGGGGATTATATCACTTCCCCTGAGCCACAGCCTGCAGCCCCATCAGGGAAGCCAGTTGGCGGTGAGCGGTTGGGACTTGATCAGTAACTGTTAGTTCCCTGGTTCCTGCCGGTGCTTCCAACCTGGAGAAAGCCCACTCTGCCCTCCCCAGCCACCCAAGAGGACAGCAGAGCCCTGAGTCCTCCTGCTCCCGGCCTCCAGGCCCGCCCTGGCCCACCCAGGTCTCCAGCAGACTCAGGGTGGCGGTGACTCCCTCGAAGCTGCCTGTGAGTCCACAGCCTGTGTTTGGCTGGGAGAGGTTTTTGGATATTTCTCCACGCTTCCTTCCTGTGGGTACATACCCACCTACATACTTTCCCAGCTGCTGGGCTGGGTGGCACAGCTCTGCCTTCTGTTCCTTTCACTTAGCAACATGCCAGGCAACTGTGCCATGGTGCATCTTTCACACCATGGGCTCCAGGGGCTGCAGGACGGGCTGTCTTGCTGTGCTGTTTCTGTTCTGTAGCTTGTGGCTTATCCGTGAGGTGGCTATGCCCACGCCCCAAAGCTGTGGTGCATTTCAAGCCTCAAATCACACCCACGGAGTTTCTGGCCGAGTCCGACACAGGCTGCGTGAATGTCCACCGGGCCGGTGAACTGCGCAGGGTGCTTCCCCACCCCTCTCCTGCCTCCTGCCGGATGCCAGCCCCTCCGAGGCACCAGGCGCTGGGATCCCGCTGGGCAGAGAGCCACTGCAGGGCCCGGGAGGCCGTCCGTCTGGGGACTGCAGATCTGCGGATCCAGTTCTTAGCTTCTCCTGCCTTTGGAGGCCCCTCAATCAGAGACCGCAGAGAGGGGTAAACAAAAGCAGGCTCTTCGGTTGACATAGCAACAGACCGCAGCTGCCGGGCAGAGCTCCAGCTGGGATTTTTCTGATGCGGTGGGCGGGCCACAAGCCTCCTCTTGAGCCAGATCAAAGCCGCCGCTCGTGGAGACCTGGTTTAGGGTTTGCTCTTTTCATCCTTCAGCCCCGGCAGCAGCTGCTTGATTCGGGGGAGGAAATGTGCCTGTAGGCCCCTTGTCTTCAGCTCCCGGGTAGCTTCCCGAAGCTGCCCGCTGCCATGAACCCACCCACGCAGGCCTGTCCTGCAGCCGGCAGAGGCGCAGCAGGCTCGTCACACAAGGAACGGCCAGATGCCAAACACAAGCGCCTGGCGGACAGAAGCCACCTCGCGCAGCTCCGCCTGCAGCCTGGGGCGGGCCGGCTCTCTGCAGCACCTGCACACACCTGTTCTTCCTCTACCTTGCAATTAACAGAAGCACCTGATCCTTTTGCGATGGCGCCTGTGTGCTGGCCGAGCCCGAGCTGCCTTGAGAAGAGGAAAGGCGGCCTGGCCCAGAGTGCTGCAGGCCCGTCTGTGTGCTGCCCACCGTGCTGTGCTCATGGCGCGTCAGTGGCTGCTTCAGCAGCGCAGGAAGAGCCTGGGTCCCACAGTCTCCTTCAGGAGCACATTTCTGGCAGCCTGAGAGCCGTCTGTGAGGTCCTAGTCCTAAAGAGTGGCACCTCCTGGCAGCGCCAGCCTGAGGGCCCAGCCTTTAATCCACGCTCTGGTGGGTGCTTCCCATCTCAGCTGTGGCTGCCGCAGCCATTGTGCACTGTGCGAAGCTCCTGCCGGTGGGGCCAGGGCGGGGGTCCTGCTTGTCCGCCACTCACGCCCGGCCAGGGAGTCCCGCCCTACGTGCCTCATTTGGGGAAGGCTCTGCCAAGGTTCACGGGCCTGCGAGGGGCGGCTGTGTCTTCCCTCATCCAGCTCTTTGAGGGCCGGGGGAACGGCAGGGAGGAAGGATTTCGCTGGAAACTCATTCCTGAATGGCTTCAGATGTAGACCTTTCTCCTTCAGTCCAAGCGAATTTACAAACACCGCTGCAGAGATCGGCAGAGCAGTCGGATGAGTGAACAGTGCCCGGTGTTGCAGCATGCCCTCGGGATACCTGCATTCTCACGTGCCGCGGCGTGTGGCAGGGCGGGAGGGCGGGAGGGACCTCTCTGAGGCCTGTCCTGCTCCCCGGGAGGTGCCAGCCCCGGTGCTGGGTCCAGTGGGCATGCGGGCCTTGCACTGGTGTGGAGGGCACTCTTGGGTGACCCACCGCTCTCTGGCTTTGTGTTGGGACCCAGGGCCGCGCACCTCTTTGTCCTGCCTCGTGTGGGAGGCGAGGAAGGGAGGTGGCACCGCAGGCCCAGGGCGGGGCGGGCATGCTGGGCTCATGGGCACCGTCTGCCTGACTGAGGAGCCGCCCGTCTCCACCTCGGACTCTGTGGGACCAGCTGTCCCTGTGTGCTCCGGACTTTCTCTGCTCTAGTGTTACACATCCACCCCCAGGGCCACCCTGGCCTCCTGCGATGGTTAATCAAGTGGTTACCTTGGCAGGTTTGTTAAACAAATGAATAAAAATGGCCTCTCCGGGTTCCTCAGTAGGGTGTCCGAGTGGCTTGTGTGTTTGCCACGTACTATCCAGGGCTACGCTTGGCACTGGGCAGCGGAGGGATGGTCATGACAAAAGCAGCATGCCCCGGAAAGCCCGAAATTTGGTCCTTCATAGGCATGTTGTAGACACGGGCACAGAGGAGCTGTGTGGACCCCCAGAGGCAAGGCGGAGGTGGGGTGCCAACCCCACAGCACTGCCTGGACTCGGCACCAGGCTCGACCTCACTCGCAGAGCTGGGCTGCTGAGGGGCGACGGCCTGTCTCCGCTCCGAGTGTCGAGGAGAGGCCTGGCTGTGACGCTGGGGATGGCCCAGGGCCTTCCCCTGTCCTCCAGGACCAGCAGAGGCTCTTAGCTTCTGAAGCGACTCAGATCCTAGAGAAGCCCGCTGGGGCTCAGACGAAACGTCTGCCCAGCCTGGCTCTGAGGGAAGCACACTGGTCTCCTTGCTTCCCCGTGTGGCCGCCATGCCTGGTCCCTGCAGGCTCTGTGGGGATTCCGCTGGCCCGGTGCTCACTGGGCCCGGCCAGACTTGGAACCAGGAAGAGCCCTCGAGCCAGGGCCTGAAGCAGGAGGACGTGAGCCAGGAGGTTCAGCTCGGGCTGGGGGAGGAGCTGAGGGTCCACGGGCTGGACTCCTCTGTGCCCAGGAGCGACGGCCAGCCTGCCCACAGTTGGTGCTAGATAAATCCTTACGTAAGTGAGCAGCAGGCAAACGTGTTTTCCTCCTTGCCCTTCAGAACCTGTTCTCATCTGACGTGGATACTTCATAGGCTTGTGTGAATTGAAGTGAATTGTTATCTTCTCCTAGTGTTTTGTGCTAAGCTTTCAATGTAATAGTCATGTGAAAACATAGTCTTCAATGAAAGGAATTGAAATATTAGCAAAATAGCCTGTGACCCAGACCCTCCGGAGCGTTTGAAACCAGCATATCAGTGAACATGCCGGAGCTGCTGTGCCCCTAGCTAGGGTCAGGTGTTGATGGGCACACTGCACCGTGTGAGCCATCTGGGGTCCTCAGGGACAGGCTGCAAGGCAGGAGTGCCCCTGCACAGCAGGGGAACGAAGTCAGATAGCCAAGAACAGACTCAGACTCTCACGGCTACTGGTCACCTTTCGAAGGGCCCAGTTGGAAGTGGGTGTCTGGAAGCCAAGGTCTAAACACCGCTTTCTTTTCCTTTTTCTACCCCATCATAACCAGGAATTGAACTCAGGACCTGGTACTTGCTGGGCAGTCAGCAGTGCCACCACTGAGCTACCTCCCTGGCCCCTACGCGTGCCTGTGTCTTAGTCACTTTCTCACCGCAGACACCACTTGAAGGAGGAGGGGACGTTTATTTCGGCTCACAGTTTGAGCCCATGGTCAGAAGAAAAGGGCCCCGTAAAGGAAGAGCTGCTCCAAGCAGCGAGGAGAAGGCGGAGCCTGCAAGAAGTCTCCTCCGGCCACGCCCCGGCGACGGCCCTCTGGCCTGTCTCCCACCCCAGGATTCAGCCGCCACAGTCCGGGCACCAGGCTCTGGGGCCTTGCTCGGTGCAAGAGGTTCCACCCTTGTCTTTGCTTCTGCGTGTTGACTTCTGCCCGTGGACAGGGTGCGGCTGAGCCGACTGCCCTCGAGGACACACACGAAGCTTTTCTCCCTGTTTCCTAGTTACGTGCAGCTGATGTTTTCATCCGTCTTCTTGGAAGAAATAAGCAGATAAGTCTCTGCTTTGTCAGAGGCCTGAGGAACTAGAGGACTGTATTATTTTTCAGTAACTTAGCCCAACATTTGCCATGTGTGAGGACGTACTGTGCCTGGATTAGAGTCCTGGGCACCCCTGATTTAGATACACACGTGAGAGTCTGTCTCACGTGGGGTCTCACTTGTCAGTGTTCCCAGCAGCGAAAGGAGTGTAAACTGAGAATTAGTGCCCAGACCTGTTACTGAACAGATTGAAACTACAGCTATAAATTATAATGCAGTAGAGCAGATTTCCAATTCTTGTAACACCTCAGGGACTTGAAGAGATAATTAACCTAGGACTTATTTATATTTATTTACCCAAATTGCCCTCTGACATAGGACTTCTGAAACGTAGCTGTAGAACAAATATTTATATGTATTACTCCTAGCCTTCATAATGTCAAATACTTCCAATGTGTTATGTAAGGGTTCTGTTTTTCGCGCCTGCTCTGCTGTGCCCAAACTGTCTGCTGATGGACATGCGCTTCTTCTCCAGGGGACATAGGGTTGTTCCAGTGAGGCCTCACCCTCGGCAGCTCTGTCCGGGTGAGCGCTCCGCGGCCAGGACCCTGCTCAGGACAAGGCCTTTTCCTCAGCAGCAACAGCAAACTGTGCGGCCCTGGGTCTTCGCCCTGAGTTACCTACGTGAATATCCCTTAGCCAGTCACTGGGACTGTGGCCCAGTCAAGTCCAGGGGGCGCAGTAAGCCCATCTGCTACTGTGAAGCCATCTGTCTCTTCTAAAGGGAAACCGAGGCATAATCATGAGAAGGGAGAAGGCAGTGTGTGAGCCAATCAGCGTATGCACATTCCCGGAGTGGCAGGAGTGAGGCGAGGGACAAGCTTCTAGAGCAAGGGGTCGCTGTTTACGATCACAGAGCAGCCGAGGGTACAGCTCCATGGCAGAGGCAGAGAGCTTGCCCACCCTGTGCAAGGCCAGGGTTCAAGTTCAAGATGGTGGAAGACAGTCCAAACTACAGAGCCAAAGTGTGTTTTGTTTGAGGAACAATAAGTGGCACTGTGGGCTGGAGATGGGACGGGAAAGTGCGGGACTATTTTCAGAGATCGTTATTTTCAGATGCCGTCACCTTTATTTTCTTCTTTGAGCCTCCCCTGGACCATCTGCTGGGAGAGTCAACTCCAGGCTCCTCCCCGTCCAAGGCGGATATTCCCAGTTCGCAGGGGTGGCGCTCAGGCTGCCGCCTCCGTGCCCCTCGGGGCCACCGACACTGTCTGCTCTTGGTAAATGGGCCAGTACTCTGTCTCCGGTGCCTTCTGAACCTGCTGCGGTGTCAGCTGCGCTGTGTGAGGACCCTGACTGGCACAGTGCCCTGTGCCGTCTCGGGTAGTGTGCAGTGGAATTGGCACCCTCAAAACAGGGATTTCTTTGGGCAGCCCCTGCTTCATCTTTGTCCATTGTGAAGCAAAGTTCTGTCCAGGAGCAGCCACAGGGCCGCGTTAGCACGTCGCTGAAGAGTCAGTGGGGGTAGGACAGGACCCGCAGGCCATCTGTCACCACCAGGCCGGCTGTCCAGCTGAGCCTCTGCGTGATTCCTAACCAGAGTAGGCTTCGCCAGGCGGCGTGTCTTCTGGCTTCCTCGTTCCCTCCTCCTGAAGATGTCTGCTTCTCCCAGTTTCTTCTCTCAGCAACTGCAACTCCTGTCGGTACAGTCTTGTGCCGAGAGCATAGGCGATCCAGAGTGTGACTTTCTTGGAAGGCTCATGTTGCCCCGAATGACCCTCTGACGTAGGACTTCCGAAACTTAGCTGTAGAATAGATAAGGGCCTGAGAAGTAGCACAGGGGGATGAACACACGGTCTAATGCACGTAAGTAAGTCACACTCTGTGTTACGAGGGTTGCTCAGTGACAGGCCACCTAAAAGAGTACATACCCTGTGGCCTCCATGCATAGGATTCTACACCAAGTGAATAACTATACTGTGTGATGTTTCCACAGTGGCAAAATCACCCAAAATGCATCCGTTAGAGCCTACCCCACAGGTAAGCAGAACATGACTGTGCAAATACACCGGAAGGCCGAGTTCAAGCCCCTCAGTGGCAGTAACAAGAGACCACTGATTCCATACGCCCTGTCTCCCTCTGCCACCCCTTCGCCATATGTCCGTGCTCCTCGCTCTCCTATTATCTCAAGGTCTTGCTCATACCAACCAGAAGCCAGAAGGCAAGGCTGCCCGTCAGTGTAGTCTGCTCAGATGCAGTGGGTACGTGGAGGGTGGTTCACCGTGGATGATGCAGTCCTTCCAGATCTGCCGCCTTCCTAGACAGAAAGTAGGGCAGGAGAGGGTGCGGTGCTGGACGCAGAGTCGACGGCACACCCCTGTTTTCGTTATCCATCCCGGTCCTGTGCGGCAGTGTTCATTTGTTGAGACCTGGCTTACACGTCACCTCTCGGGACTCCCCCTCCCCCCGAGCCCATGCTTTCTGCGCTGTGCTTTGTCCCGCGTCTGAATCTGTGCGTCGTGCTCCATCGTGCTCCATAGTGCTCCACTTGTCACTTTGCACCTTACTTCTTGGCCTTTCCAGTTGGGGTGCTGTAATGAAATACCACAGACTGGGTGATTCAACATGTGTCTTTCGGGTCTGGGGTTCTGGTGCGGGCCTCTTCCTCATGTGCAGCCGGTCTCTTCTCAGATCTTGACAGGCTTAGAAAAGTCACCTTGCTGCTATTTCTGTGTCAGGGCCATGTGTCCCATCCACAGGGTCTTCATCCTGATCACCACATCTCTCTAACAGGCCCACCTGCTTGTGGATTTGCTGGGACGAATACACTCCGCCCGTGACGCTCCCTTATCATTTATGTGTGTATCTCAAGTTGGGTTTCCCAAAGGCAGACCTTGAAAAGGAAGTTTGTGTGTGGAGGTGGCCTGTCAGAAAGCGCCCCCAGGAAGAACTTGTGCAGACGCAGGAAGGGAAGGGGGTCCAGCCAGTGCCCAGGGAGGTACAAGATCAGTATACGTCTGGCCTCAGCGATGGTGCCCGAGGGGCAAGGAACAGATGAGATGGTCTCGGACACGAGTCGGGGCTGCAAGGTGTTCGGTCCTCTGGGCTCCCAGGCACGGAAGCCCACAAAGCGATGCAGGGGCTGGCTGTTGGGCACAGCAGTTTCTTGGGGCCTGATGTGGATACAAGTAGGAGAGGAACTGAAAAGGGTGGCTTAAATCCCTAGGACCCTTTTTTGTCGTTCATGGATGGTGGCTTCTCTAGGGTGAAGGCTGGAGTCCTCTTTGGAACCTCGTGTGTATTTCTGTACCACCAACATTCACACTGGAGCTGGGCGCGTGGGTACGTGAGCCATGAGTTTGTACACTGTGACCGTTAATCATGACCGCGAACGGGACCAGATTAAACGACACCTGGCGTGTAAGTCAAGCACACCGTTGGCTGTCTTGATGGTCATGGCGGTGTGACCTTGGGGCCGTATCTGCTTCCTGTCCTTTTCTCCTGTGACGCTGCTTCCCACCTGCTGTACTTCCTGGCTACCAGGAGGGGAGGAGCTTTGCTCCTCTGTGCCCTTCAGTGCTCCTGCTCGGAGCCAACTGGCCATGGGCTGAACTCTGTGAAACCACTTCCTCCTTCCAGTTGTGTCTGTCTGGGCTTTTGTCCCAGGCCTGGGAAAGCTGACTCATGAGCACAGCAATCCCAGAGACCCGTGCTTGGTTCAGTACTGTGTGTCAACATTCTGAATTTCCTAATGATTTTTGAACAGGAACTCCGTGTGTTTGTTTTGTGCTGCGTCCCATAAGTTATGAAGCCAGTCTGTCTAGTGCAGTCAAGTCTGGTGTTGAGTCTAAGCATTCAGCCTCTTCTAATAGTGAAGCAACAAACACCCGGCATTTACTAGGTGGCTAATAAGTGGGCTAAATGGCTCTATGGGAGGAACTGTTGTCCTTCTGTCCTAAAGCTTAATAAAGACTCTGGGGTCGGCTCTGGCTGTCTGACCTATGACCGTCTCCCCTTGCTTCAGTCTTCACACCTCTCCTGGGCCCTCATGAGGAGCGAGGAGGACTTGTTTATTTTGAGTCACTATATATTTTTCTCTTCCTGTGACAGAAAATTCTTGGCATCCGACAGAAGTATTTTTATTTTCCCAGTAGAATAATTAAATTTAAGCTCAGTTGCTTTTCTTCAATCTGATGGCCTTGGGCAATATGAGACAGGCTGCTGCCAAGGGCCGCTGGGCGGGGGCTACTGAGAGAAACTGCATATTGCAAAGGGCACATTTACTGCAGATCTACCTGGCGGGGAGAGAGAGAGAGCATGGCTGAGATCAGCTGCCCTTTTGGCACAGTTAGGCCTTGGAGTCCTGCGGCCATACTGAGCTAGAGGAATGATCGAGACCAGGGTCAGAAAACTGCGGCTCCCAGGCTAGCTGATTCTGTAAATAGAGTTGTACGAGACTCAGGTGTGGTCATTGGTTTGCATATTGTCTGTAACTGGCTTCAGGGTAGAACGTGGAGCTGAGCAGCTGTGACAGAGAACACAGGGCCTGCAAATCTGAAGTGTCCCCTCTGTGACCTGTGTGGGTAGTTCACTGACCACTGGTCTGGGCAGATAACTCTCCCAGCTCTTACCAGACCATAAGGGGATTCTGGCCAGATGCATCTGGAGAGTGCACAGCTCTACCCACCGGGAGCTTCAGAAACTGCAGTACCCGCTGGAGGAGTCCCTGCCTCGGTCCTCACGGGGTCTCCCATCCATAAGCGCAGGGCCCTTTCTGCCTTTTCTTCTCCTGGTCCAGAAAGTTCAGTGGAGCCGCACAGGGAGCTAGAAGTAGCTGAGAGTTAGCACCTTGCGGGGTAGACGGTGCTTGGGAGGAAGTGTGTTTTCTCGCTTCCTCCTGGGAAACCTGGAGCCGTGGTCCCCACTGTCACCCGGGCGCTTGCGCTCCAGGCATGCGCGGTGGTGGGCCTGCTCACTTCTGGACCCTGTGCTCATGGTGTGGAAATCATCTCCCGAACTCACTAATTCTATTCCAGTTCTTTGAGTTGGCCTCCGGGGGAAACCAAGCTAAACTACTGCTAAGCGAAGGGCCAGGAGCGTCTCCTCACTGCGGCCCGTGAGGATCTTTCTGATAGGCCCGAATCCAGTGTACCGGCCGAAATGTCACATCCCTGCCAGTCTCTGCCTTAGGCACATTTGGTTCAGATCAAACTCCTTTTTTCAGTCTATTGAAGCTGCCGTGCTCTTAAAAGCCAGTGTTATTTTTTATTCTTGTTGCCTTGACGCTACTTATTCAACTTTTGGGCCATAGATAAAATGTCATATTATCTGGACAGTCAAAAACCTTAAAAACCCAATAAAATCATGTTGGTTTCATGTTGTTTTCCTCATCATGCCATTTATTGAGCTACATTAGTTTCAGTCTGTGTCTTCTTACTCTCCAAAACAACCAGCGCCAAGTCCTTCTGTCCCCTCCCCCTTCGCCCAAACCTAGCAGTGCTTTGTAACCAGGAGCTGCTGGTGCGGAGGGGCGCTGGGAGCTTCTCAGCGCTGGAGGAGGGGCTCTGCTGCTCCTGGGCCGGGTCTCTGCAGGGCCTCCTCCGGACTCTGTCCAGGCCTGGTCTTTGTCCCGTAAGCCCAGTTCGGCAGCATCCTCCACCTCTGCGTCCCCGTCAAGTTCTTCAGGCCTCAGCCCTTGGTACCTGACGAAGCTCGACTGCAGAATGGACCCCAACGGCAAGGAGCCCAGTTCCCACCCAGCGGTGACGGCAGAGAAGGGAAGTGCCTCCCTGTTCTTGCCCGGTGCCGACCGCAGGGCGAGTGTGTGTGAGAAGCCTGCCAGGACACCGCCGGGCAGAGGCCCGGGCAGCGCAGCTGCTGCCTCCATCGCCTTACGCCTGCTTTTCAAGGGAATCAAAGCCCTTTGCTAGAACAAAGTCTCAGAGAAATCAAAGATACCTTAGGAAACTTGGGGTTTTTCTTTTCCCACCTTTAACTTCATTATTGATTTTCACTAAAGCCTTCGGAGGCCCCCAGCCTGCCTACAGCTTTCTTCCCTTCAAAGAACGATTTTGAGAAAGCAGCCAAGTCCACACATTGCCGGCCATCAGAGATTCACGGCCTCGCCACAAGAAATCCTCCGCTGCCCTGAGGCCACGACGGGCTGGTGAGTGAGAGGCAGCCTGCCTGACCGAGCGCCGAGAGCCCGTCTCAGGCCACAGTGCTGCCCTGAGGTAACGGGGTGAGAAGTCGCCGAGCGCCCCCTGAGTCTGCTGAAGCTAATTTGAGGGTAAGCCGTTCAGTTTTGTGATGGTTTCATCTTACCTATAGCAATGTGTTTTGAATAAAACGGCCAGGCTGCCTTGAAGTTCAAACATCAGCAAGAGACAGAAAGCTTGCCGGGTGCTCAGGTGACTCCCCAGACGTGCGTGTTGGCAGGTGGCCGTGGGTGTCCCCACATCCTCACGTGCACAGAGGGGGGCGCTGGAAGGTGACAGAATCGTGGGGGCGCTGTGGGCACCAGGGCATTCATCCACTAGTGCGTTCGTAACTGAACGCGGTGTTCGGAGAGGACTGGTCAGAAGAGCCCGGGCTGTGACCTGGCAGGGTGAGTGTGCCTCCTCGGCACCCCTCTGCTCTCTGGCCACCGTGATGCGGGCACCGCCCCCCTCTGGGCTCTTCTACGATGCCCTTCTGCCTTGGGGCCAGCTGACCATGCATGGCCTCGGACCTAGTAGGCCTTGGCTCCTGTGAGCGCGGAGGGCCGGGCCTTCCGTCTCGGCAGGCAGCAAGGTGAGCAGGGCAGGGCCGTGTCTTCTTCTTCCGCACAACCGCGGCCCTTGGGCGGGTCAGCCACTGTCCTCTTCTGACCGCCCTCAGTGGGAGGGCTCCCGCGCAGCCCGTCGGCAGGCCCCAAGCCCCACGTGAGCGCCCGCGCTGTCGCGCTGCCGTGGCTTCTGTAAGCGGGCAGGGCTCTTCCTTGCAAGACCTCACGAGCCACTAGGTGGGCCCCTGGATTATACTCCCTGCGTGACCCTTTCCAGACACACCTAAAGCATATTTCAGCTAAACTGTGTTGAGAAGAATCTCAGGTTTTTCTCCTCACTTTGCCCGTGAGGACAGTAACTATTTATGACGTGTCGTCCTCGGTCTATTGAGCTACGCCACCGACTCCCAAGGTCAAATGGTGAAAAGAGTAAGAAAACAGATTTGGAAGGACTAGAGCTCACCCGTATGTACACTGGCATCTTGTCCTAATTTTCTTTTTAAGATATCTTGGTTTGCATGAAAGACCATGAGAGTGGGAAGGGATTTTAGGGGACATCTGGTCACAGAGCCCCCTTTTGCTAAGTAAGGAAAAGGCTGAGATTTGAAGAGGAGGGAAAGGACGGAGGCCGGGAACGAAACCTGCTCGGATCTGCCGGCGGCGTCTCTGCCGCGCCCCAGCATATGCCGCGGCGGTGCCGGTGCCCTCTCCTCACGAGGGCTCTGCTGCTCTTTCTTCTCTTCCGTGTCCTCCTCCTCCCTCTGGCGTTTCCTCTAAAGAAACCCGTGGGCCTGGGCCACAGCGCCTCCCTAAAGGGTCACGGCCCTAGGAAGCTAAGTTAAATGACCCAAAGGGGCAAGGGGAACACGTTATGTTGTTACTGTATTGAAAACAAACAAACAACAACACTCTTCCTGACTTCTCTGGGGTTTGAGCCCGTGAAGTCTGTTTCTTCCTCTCCTCCTCCCGGTTTCACGGAGTAACCGGAGGTGACGGAAGCCGTCCCTGGCCCTCGCACGGCGTCCTGGAGACGGGCAGGTGGTGGCCTGGAGTGCCCCGGGCAGCAGTGCGAGTTTGACCTGTCCTTTCGTGCCCGCGGGAGGCCACGCCCCGCTCTCGCTTGCATTCTCCTTGGTGAGATAGAGATGATAATACCGATTTCCTGAAGTTGCTTTGGGAATTAAGTCAAAGACTCTACGGTAGTGCTTGAGTGCAGTAGATGTTCTATGAGGCGCAGCTATTAATTAAACTCGTGACTATTAAAATTTGCTAACATTAGATAAGTTGGCTCTTAAAGTCTCACGGTAACTTTTTGAAGGATAGAGGTCCCTTCCTCCATCCAAATTTTTTTTTTTTTTGAGACAGCGTCTCGCTTTGTAGTTCAGGCTGGCCCTCAGCTCACTATGTAGCTCAGGCCAGCGTCGAACTCAGCAATCCTCCTGTCTCTGCCTCCCGAGTGCTGGGATGACAGGCGTGAGCCACCACGCCCACCACTGTGGTATGTGGTATTGATTGTTGGTGGGCGTGAGTCTCCACGCCCAGCATTGTATGTGGTTTCCAGGGATCGAACTCAGGACCTTGTGCTTGCGAGGCAGGCGCCAGAACCACTGAGCTAACCCTCCGGCCCACCTCCATCAAATTTATATTGAGTCGGTGAGGCTCGCTCACAGATGAGGTGCGGGACTCCACCGGGCCGTGCGGCCAGGGGCACGGGTGGGCCTGAGGCCCCTCTGTTCTGTCTGTCCTCTTCTCGAGGTGCAGACAGCTCTGTGCCACGCACTCTGAACACACACACACCACACCGGGGACACAGAGGCTGCAGTGGCTTCTCATGGGGTGAAACTCATTTTTCCTCACCAATTAAGTATGAAAACTTCTGAGTGGTCAGAGCTCTTGAGATATGAAGTAGTGGTTAAAGTACAGAGAACTTATTACAGGAGTACATGGTATTCCTCAAGAAAACATATTTTTAAAAAATTAAATGACAATAAATCATGCTCAAAACTTCTTAATTGCTATGCCACCTCCTGATTTGATTATTTAAAAATCGTACCCACTAAAAGACAAAAATCTGGATCTACCATGTATCCAGAATGACACTGCAGAAATGAAGACAGGCACAGCAGCACTCTGGGCTGATCTCCTGGGGGTTGATCTCCGCCCGGTCTGCAGGATGGGCCAGTCTGTGCCACACGCAGTGGCCCTGTCTCTTAACAGCTCTCTCGGCTCTGCGGTGCCAGAGGTCACAATGACCAGGACTCCCACCATTCAGTTCAGACGTCTCCTGCTTTTCTCACAAAAGACTATTTAAAGCCCAGATCCTGCTGTCATAGTGGGACCCGTCTTTAGATGCTATAATAAAGAAAATTGGGGGTTCTGGTGTGGGGACTATTTCTGTCATCCTCAGCGAATTGCAAGAGTGTCACAGCTCTTGGCTAAGAACATCTTGGCTCTTCTTAATTACAGCACAGCCTCCCAGGGAGACTCAGGCCAGTGCCTTTTGTTCAGGGACACTGGGGATAATGGACTTGGTTCCATTGAGACACTTTGCTGAATCTTTTTTCTGAGGAGTAAATGACACTGACTTCCTAGTGCAGGTGATAGATCTTCTTCCAGAGATCAGTTTCCTCTGTCACTTTTTCTTCTCTGTTCCTTTCTTCCTGCTCTAGAAACCTGCCAAGGGCTCAGCTCCCCCTGTGCCTGCTGGCGGGGGGTGTGACTTGTGTCCATGGCTGCAGACAGCATCAGAAGTGACCTTCGCACACTCAACCAACTGGGTTCTCACTCTGAGGACTGGCCTTGGGCCTCTGAGATACTGGTGGATCTCTGCTGAGCACTTGAAGAGGAAGTTAAAGGCAGCACACAGGATGCTGTGCTTAACTCTCTGACAAAGCAGCAGGAAGACAGATGAGATTGGGTAGAGGAAGGCAATGCAAGCAGGGAGAAGCGGAGACAAGAAGACAGCTCATGCAAGAGAGGCTGAGAGAACAGTGTTCATTGTGCTCATGAACCACATTGTGTCTCTCCATTCGTCTGCTGACGGGCACCAACCCCAGTTCCATAGCTACGCTACTGCGAATTATCCAGCAGTGAATTGTGTATATGTAGGTGTCCTTCTAGTATGCTGGCTTTCATATGTTCAGGAACACACCGGGGGGAGGAGTGGCCGGGAGCACTATTTTTAGCTTTCTGAGGGCCATCCAGGCTGATTTCCACTGGCTGAGCTAACTTACCTTCCCCCCAGGGGCGCAGAAGAGTGAAGTCATGCCATTTTCAGGAAAGTGGATGGAATGGGATATCAACACCTCAGGGGAAGTAAGCAGATTCGGAAAGTCAGGCGGCGTGTTTTGTCTCATCTGTGGACTCCAAAAAGAAACATTTTACAAGGACGTCAGCAAAGTAGAAAGGAGACAGCTAGAGAATGGCAGGAGCCGAGAAGTGGAGAAAAGGGGAATGGAACATGGGGATCAAGTATGTTACACACATGTATGAATACCCCTAAATGTAACCCAGTCCTCCACATAGTTTGTGCAAATATGAAAAGAAAAAGGGGAAGAGAAACAGAGAGAGAGCGTGTCTTCACTTTCAATTATTCTTTGCAGTATTTTCGGCAAGATGTTCACTCTCTCCCTTTGATTTTGTTAGAGTCCTGCACCTCGTGTACAGATACAAACCTCCGTTTTGCTCTGTGGTGTGTGAGTGTCTTTGCTTGGAGCAGGCTTTGTTCCTTGCGACCAGGCGTCCCTGGCCAGACGTGTGCCTCAGCCTCACCTGTGCTGATAAGCTACCGTTTCAACATGGCAGCTTTTCCAGCAGAGTAGACTTTGTGGTCCTGGGACCAGTTCCAAGAAGCAGAACTTCGGTGATCCTGAGTCTTAGCCCCCTCCCCTTCCCTTGTCTGTCACGGATGCTTCAACACATACACGTGCGTTAGCTGTTTTCCTTCTTTGCATCAGGCGAAAGTGGATTCTGTAATTGATATCCCCCTCCGGGGATCGTGACTTTCCATCTGGGACGGATCTCGAAGGTTCTTCCTGGGAGCTCAGCGGGCTGGAGCGGCTCCAGGACTCTTGTCGCACCACGGCCGGACGCCGCTCTCTCCTCCTCTGAGAGGTGTGACTTTGGCCTTTCCGTTGGTCACCACAATTGCCGTTTTCAGCTACTGTGGCTGAGACACAAAGGGCTTTGCGGGAGGACAGCCCACAGAGTTCTATTTGAGGAATGCCAAATGGTTCTCCAGGCCCAGCTGGCTCTGCTCTCTCTCGCACAGTGCCTCACATGTGCCTGGATATTTTTGTTAAGTTGTAATATTATTGCTCACAGTGAAATCTAATATTAAAACAAAATTAACATTGCCCTCGAGGAAGGCAGAGAGCTCCCAAACTTGCTAGTTATGTGACTTCAGGAAGAATCAAATCCTTTCAGGTGCTCTGTTTCCTCATCTGTAAGAGCAACAATAATAATACCTACTTCACAGGGTTGCTACGGGAATTAAATGAATCAGTGCTGTTTGCAAGGTCCCTAGAACTATGACTGTCCAGAAGATCATCCTTGTGTTGTAAGAAGGAAGGAAGAAAGAGAAGATGAAACTTTCCTCCGTTTTCCTTTTCTACCTGATTCTAGACCATCCATTTATGGCAGTTGTACTTTGAAATACAGGCATACATAATTTTCTTCAGTCTGCTTCACTTGTGTTAAATAACTGAGCTTAAACGCTCTGTGAAATGCATTTACCTCCTGTTAAAGTGATAATGGCAAGCAAAGTTTGGGCCTTTGGCTTCCATGGCCTAAGCTGCCGGCCGACGTCTGAGGCTTAGAGAGGACAGTGCGGAAGAGCCAGGTGACACTGGATTCAGAACATCACTGGGTAGGTGACGTCCCCGACTGCAGGGTGTTACGAGGTGCTGTGTCTCTGGAAAGGTTTCCTCAGAGCGTGTGTGCAGGCCCCGTGTATTAGGCTGGGAAGAAAATGGGAAACAAGAGAAGCACTTAGGAAGTTACGGTAGTTCGAAGTGAATGACTCTCAGAACAACAAGATTTATTTCTTACTTGGGTCATGTATGTACATTCACACCTGGGGACTCCAGTGCTTTGAAACTCACTGAATTTGGTACTCGGTGTGTTTCAATGTGAAAATGGCGTGCTAGGCCTGGTCATTAGCCTGGTACTCGACGGGAGGGCCAGGACCTGCCGGTGTCAGTTTCTCCTGCCTCACCGTCCTCCCCACCGGCGTGGTTTCTTTGGGGTTCACCGTGTGTGGGACCCGTGGTGCCTCCTGCGGCGCCAGTGAAGGACGCGCACTGAGGTGCCGCTGTGTGTGTCTGGGCTTCTGCCCCACACTGGACACCCTCAGGGCCTAGCCCTGAGCAGCCTCCTGAGACCTGGCGAGGCCCGCCCTGCCCTTGCCCCCCCCAGGGACTGGCACATAGCACTTCAGCTCAGCCGTTGGCACCCGTCTTCCAGGTGCCTGGCAGGGCAGGTGACCGGGTCAGTGCGAGCCACGTTCTCACCTCTCACAGGACAGGGACTCTCCTCCCGCACCTTCCTCGAGGCCCGGCCTGGACAGACGCCGATGGGCTGGGCTGACAGGGAGGGAGGGGCCCACGCCCTGTCCCCTCCCCCTCGGGCTGGGATCTGGACTCCTCGGTGGTTCCTGGACGATGCCAGCCCTGCCTTGATCGCTCAGAACCTCTGTTCTTGCTGCTGGGAATGGGGGCACTTGAGTCTTCTGCAAAACTTGTGCTGGAGGCCTGTGTGCGAGTGCACGGCCAGTGGGCTTTGTGGCCCTGGGGCTGCCCAGGGCCCCTCCAGCAGCCTCTCACCCTCTCCTGAGCTGCCGCACAGAGCTGGGAGTCCCTGGGCCCAGTGTGCCTGTGTGTACGTGTGTGTGTACGCACAGGAGGTAGCCACAGAGCGGTGTGGGTCTTTGAGACACAACCTGAGCCACGTTAACGCATGAGCAGGCTGCAAGGATCTTGGGGTTTATTTTTAATGTCAGGTTTATTTATATGATGTGTAATTGACATTCAGTGAAGCTCCCCCCGTTCAGTGCAAGTTCAGAGCTGTGTAACTGCCAGACAGCCCAGACAGAACGTTTCTGGTCCTCAGAAAGGTCCCTGTGCCTTTCCCACCTGTATCCATGGCAACCACTGGTCATCTGGGGTTTTTTGCCGTTTGCAGAATGTCAGCAAAGCTTCTCTGACCTTGAACCCAAGGCAGAAGGTAACTCCTTCAGCAGCTTGTGACCTTTCTCGCAACCACGCCTGTGCTGTGTGTGCCGTGAGTGAGACAGTCCTGTGGCGTCTCTGCTGAGGAGTCTGGAAGCACGTGTGAGGGAACGGCCTGATTTTAGGCGCTCCTCATGCGGCGTCCTCAGCAGCGTTACCACGGAGCCGCTCACAGCCACCCCGGCGAGCGGGGATCGCACGGGTGACTCGGCGTCTGTGAGAACGTCACTCTGCGTGACTGCTGGTGCAGCAAAAGCAAGCTGATGACCAGTGGTGTCCCGTGTGCACGTTGTAAAGCATCAACACTGCGTTATTCAGACATTTCTGAACATCATGCATTTTGGAAGAGTCTATGTGAACTTCTGGAGTTAGACTGTGTCTGCATTTCAGCACTCAGAGCTGTCCCTGAAGTGCGACCATCGTGCACTTAGCTACAAGTCAGATGAAAAACCCTCCAGCCGCGGGGTAGTCTTGCCCTTATTTCTGTCTGACTGCATACGAAAGCTGATCGATTCATATTTATTTAGTTATTTATTTATTTTTGAGACAGGGTCTCGTTCCATAGTTCACACTGGCCCTCATCTCACTATGCGGCCCAGGCAAGCTTTGAACTCAGCAATCCTCCTGCCTCTGCCTCCCAAGTGCTGGGATTACAGACTTGAGTCACTAAGGTGGCTCAATTCATACTTTTTACACTCCATATATTTTGTAGTAGATCTGACATGATCGTGATGCTTAGTAGCAAGATCATGAAGTCCTCAAAATCCAGCTTGTTTTCTGTGTGCTCATCAAGTTCAGAAAGGATCTCTTGGTAGGTTGGCTTGGACTCTTGTCCCTGTTGGAATAAAGAATAAGTAAAGCCCTAATTCACTATGCAAACCCTGGGTTTAGAGACAAGAAACAAAACCACACGTTATTAACAAGAACAACATGGCACTTGCACTAGCAGTGCATTAAAACCTTTTGTGGGTTGTCTTAGGAGATCTCGGTGACCTTGCTGAACACTGTACAGGACTATAATTCCTGTTCTCCAGGGTGTCCAGTAAACTGCTCCTGCCAGGCAGACTGCACTTGAAGCCTTGTCGACCTGCTTCTAGAGCCCTTGCTTTGAATTGCTAAGCTGTCCTGTCTGTCTTGAGCACAGGTGTTGCTATGTTTTCAGGTTTTTAGCATAATCTCTTTGTTACGGGAGATATCCTTCATGTGTTCATCTGAACTGTAAGATTACCCAGAAAAATAGAATAAACTATGTAAGATGAAGCATGTTCTTTGGAAGAGTGTTCCGCATTGACTGTGACCACAGATCAGATTCAAGTTCGGGGTCCTCATGCGCAGTCAGATGGAAGGAAAGAGCCTGAACAGTGTACACATGCAGAGGCTTTGCAGGGTTGAGTATGCTCAAAACTGACATTCAAAGCAGAAATCATTTGATAGGCTCTTACTCTGAAATGTCTGCATTTAGTTCAACTTCAAATGCTTGCCCTTGTGTTACACATAAAGTCCTCCATGGCACTGGTGGGCACTTTGGTTGCTCCTGTGCGTTTGGATCCACTCTTGGTTCTCTGGGCTGGTTCTCTGCCGGTCCCCCCACCATGGGCAAGGGCCAGAGGGGTCCATGTCCTCCCTCCAAGACAGCACTGCTGTCGGGAAAGGTCCGATTCCAGGACAGAGGTAGGACTTTCCCAGCGCAGCTGATACTGTGCTCCTCAAGGGCCTCATGTGTACTGGGCCTCTCTTCCTCCTCTTTTCTTGGTGGAGATTGTGCGATCACAGAGCTGTCAGAGTCCAGTCCTCTTGGGGTACGACCAGCCCCCTTGTCTTTGCATCTTCTTGGCGGGGCCGTTATGTGCTACTTTTCTTAGCTCTGGCCACAGGTGTTAGGAGCCCCGGAATTACGTTCCGGCTCAGGAGAACGATGTCCCCTTCGGGCCTAGGTCTCAGCTCAGGGGTCAAGTGTAGCTACCCAGAGATCTCTGCAAGGGAACTCAGAAGAAGACCCAGCTGGGAACGAAGTGGCCTCGGCTGCCTTGGCAGCTCCCTGAGGGAATCTCACGAACTGGCCACTGAGCCTGCAATAGCTGAAATTTCCCTACACACTTGGCACGCAGACTGTCTGCCACCAACGGTCCTGAGGGTGTCCCCCGAATTGTGGCACTGCCTTCTGGAGCGTTGCTCCTCGAGCAGGGCCAGGATGACTCCGAAGCTGTTCTTGGCCATAGCCAAGTCTGAGGGGCGGCGGCTGACCGTCTCTCCTAAGGACCGGTTTAGAGGCCCCTCCTGTGCTCTGAGATGGTGACACAGCACAGCAAGATGACAGGGCCAGTGCGCCCCGCTGCACACTTCTTAAAAACCCTCTGAGCATTTCCTGAGCCGCTAGGTGAGAGGTCCTTCTTTCCAGGAGATACCGTTTATTTTGGATGAAGGTGTAGGGAAATATTGCAAGATTTGCTCACACATTCTTTAAAAGTTCTCTAACAGTTTTCATCTCTTGTCAAATTCTTATTAATATTTATGGCCCAAAATAGTCTTTTCCTTAAAAATATTTCAAAAATGATGCATGTATAATTTAGAATATTTAGAAGAAAGCATTTAAAGGAGAATGTAAGCATAACCTTTTACCCCATTTCCCGGAGACAGCTAACCCTTATTAACAATGCTTCCCAGTCACTTTCATGTGTCTCATGCTATATTCATACACAGCCACACATTTGAAATATTCAGAACTTAGTGCACTAGAGCTATAAGTGTGTGTGTGCATGCACAAGTATACACGTGTGATACCTCAGAATATACATAGAAACTTAGAGTTGACCGCTACATTGTTTTTTTGCTTTACATACTAGTGAATGTGATGGTCTAGGGTCACAGGGAGACTTCTTATACATTTTCCTCAGGTCATTATTTTTCAAAATATGAAGAGATACTGGTGATAGAATGTAATACAACTGTAGAGTATAAAAATAAATATTAAATAAGAGTTAATAGTTACCTATAGATTCTTTTGCTCTGGTCTTCCACTTTTTTTTTTTGCTTTTTGGAGACAGGGTCTCACTTTGTAGTTCAGGCTGGCCCTGAGCTCACTGTGGTGCCCAGGCAAGCCGCCGCGAACTCAGCAATCCTCCTGTCTCTGCCTCCCGAGTACTGGGATGACAGGCGTGAGCCACCACGTCCGGCATTGTGGTATGCGGCGTTGATTGTTGGTGGGCGTGTCTCCACGCCCAGCATTATATGTGGTCACCGGGGATCGAACTCAGGACCTTGCACTTGCAAGGCAGGCACCAGAACCACTGAGCTAACCCTCCGGCCCTGGTCTTCCACTTTTATCCACTGGGTTAACATTTAAAAGATGATACAGTACCCTTCTATTCTATTCTATTCTATTGACGGACAGAGAAAATACAAACAAAACGTTCAAGGGAAACGGTAACGTATGTTGTTAGCAGATGTGGAAGGGTGGGCACGGCATTCCGCGGCTGAGGCTGGAGCAGCGGCCGTGCGGTCCCTGCAGCCCAGGGGCTGTGGCCGGCGCTGCCCTTGGCCGTGACGCGGGGGCGGATCTCCGTCCTGAGGGTGAGCACACAGCGCCTGCCGCTGCTCCACTGGCCCCTGGGGCGTCTGGATCGGACACACCCGCCCTCGGAGCCGCCACCTCCCTCCCCTCCGGCTCCCACCCTGCGTTCCCCAGGATTCCTCTCTTCTGGGGGCGCGGCTACCACCGCTGTCTTCCCTCAGAAGCAGGAGTGTCACTACTGTTCGCTCCTCCTGTGTGTCAACTGCACAGCCCTGTAATTGTCAGGTTCTGTCCCCTGTATTTTCCAAATGTCTGTTAGATTGTGTGTTTCCCTCCGTGTTCACCTTGGCAGCCAAGCCATCACCTCCCCAGCTGCCCCTCCCCCGCTTGCACGCTGCTCCGCGTGGTTTCTTAGACTTGGACTTAGAAACCCTCTGGCCTCGCCCTGCTCTCGGGCTGTAAGACGCCGCTTCTCCCGACCTGCCTGACCTCTCTCTCTCAGTGGGTACCCACCCCACCTACATACTTTCCTACAAAGCACTTCCTTTCGAGTCTTCCATGTGCCCACTGGGCCGGCATATGCCACTCTTTCTCTCTATGTGGGATGCCGCTGTTTCACTTCCTGCCTGGCAAACCCCGCGCACTCCAGGTCTTGGCTGCGTTGCTGTTTCCGGGAGTCCCTCTTGACTGACTGCTCAGCTTGGCATGGCCCCTGCGCTTTACCCTCTTTTGCAAGCCCTGTTCCCTCACATCCTTTAGATATTTCTAATTATTTTCACCACATGTCTTTACTGTATTAGCTTGTTTGCTGCATTAGCTCTGGCGCCCCACCTCTGCCTGGTACAGAGTAGGTGCTCAATAAACATCTGTTGATTGAAGCAGCCTGGTGGGCTGCCGGGCCAGCCATCACGGAGTGGCCCACGACCTCTCACCTCGGTGAAATTCCCAAACTGGGCTTGCAGCAGACTTTTTGCAGCAGCTCGTCCAAGTTTACCATCAGGGTCAGAGAAGTGTCTGAAAATCAGAGCAGCGGTGGCCATGGCCTTTTCCAGATCTGAGCTCTTCTTCAAAGCTATGATTGAAGAAACGTGTGATAAAACATCCTGCGGTACAGTAACTCCTTAGGCATAGGATATCTCTTTCAGGGGACGGATGGGGAGCAGGTTTGGGGCTACGTGACCCAGTTGCTGACCCTTTGCCCTACCCGGGAGTGGGACATGCCAAGGGTCTCATTCTGCATCTTTGAATAACAGAGGAACAGAAGTTCCTTAATAGCATCAGAAATCCTAGAATTAGGATGAGACTTACCCACTACTTGCTATATGACGTTGAGAAAGCGTTTACCTCTCTGAGTGTGGGTTTTCTGAGCTATTATTTTACTCATTTATTCAACAAATATTTATAAAACGTGTGTTAGTCCTCTTTGCTTTGGTGGGGCACAATAGCACTGAGCAGTAACAGGCTGGGAAGCTCACGGTC
>PVIC010008183.1:0-48883 GCA_004025085.1 Thryonomys swinderianus
AGAAAGAAAGAAAGAAAGAAAGAAAGAAAGAAAGAAAGAAAGAAAGAAAGAAAGAAAGAAGGAAAGAAAGAGAGAAAGGAAGGAAGAAAGGAAGAGAGAAAGAAGGGAGGGAGGGAGAAAAAGAATTTGAGTTATTAAGGCTAACGAGGAAGGAGAGACAAATTTATATTACACGTGGATAATTCCATTTAATAAGATACAATGGTAAAACTATGCTCTTTCAGATCACATTAATGTTTAAGTAGCAGAAAGCTGTATTTTATATTACAGTAAGAAAAATAATTTTCAAGAATATTGGTGGAAAATACTTATAAGTAAACTTTAAAATTTTTACCAATAAATCATGTAACTGAACCACGAGGAAAAACTGAATCATTTTGTTTGTTTTTTTTTTTTATATTCCTGGGAGCCATTATTAACTGTTAAGCTACTTATGGTTTTAGTATTTCTAGTTGTTTTAGATATTTTAAGGTAATAAAATTGTACAGTTAAGATATACCTCAAGGGGCCGGAGATTTAGCTCAGTGGTTCTGGTGCCTGCCTCGCAAGTGCAAGGTCCTGAGTTCGATCCCGGTAACCACATACAATACTGGGCATGTTGACTCAGCCCACCAACAATCAACCAGCAATCAGCACCACATGCCACAGTGCCGGGCATGGTGGCTTGCGCCTGTCATCCCAGCACTTGTGGGCAGAGACAGGAGGATTGCTGGGTTCAAGGCTTGCCTGGGCTACATAGTGAGCTCAGGGCCAGGCTGAACTACAAAGTGAGACCCTGTCTCAAAAAAAAAAAAAAAAAAAAGCTATACCTCAAGCCTATTAGATATTCTTATGATTTTCTATATTAGCAAAACCAGTAATTGTTATTAGATGAGTTGCTTTTCCTCCTAAGGAACCAGTAATATAGTGTAAAAGTTTACTGTTTTTATCTTCCATATATTTTCAGTCATGCCTGAGAGAGTCAAGGTCCTCGTACCACTAGAACTTTGCCTTGAGAATTATTTACACAATCTGGTTAAGTCCAGTTTATATTCATTCTGATTTTGTTTGCCTTGAAGCCTAAGAGTTTCATCACTTTATATCATAATTTCTTTAGTTAGCCAAATAATGCTAAATTTATCTTCTCTGCAGTAAAGCTTTGCAGCCTGGTTTTCTTTAGAGTAGCTCAGTTAGCTCTGTTTCTGAGCAACAGGTAAGAATGGTTCATCTATTCTTCATTATCAATGGAGAGAAGGGGTTATGTAACAGAATGAGCTTTATTTCAAGAATTCCTGAGACAACTCAAAGGAGGTCTTGGAATTCTTTTCACTGGACATAGTTAATGAGAAAGCCAAAATATTTGTTATTCATCTGTAAAGTCTACCTGCTCAAGTTTGGGTCAGTTTCTTTTCTTTTTTCTTCTCAATCCTGCTTAAAAGCTTGCCTTTACTTTGAGTCACATGAGCTTTTAAAAAGATATTCCTGTCTGTATCCAACGCTAATAAATCCCAAGGATTTTTCTGTAGTATATAGCAGAACACACAGGACACCACTGTTGGACTTCCCAGTGTCAGCACTGTCCTGTCATATGACCAGTTCACTTCTTACAGTTCTTTAGTCTTTTCTTCTTACTGTAGGATTATTTCTGGCTTCTGTACATACGCTTTTTTCAAACCATTCAGAACATTTTAATTTTTTTGTTTACTGTGCAGATATTTGGAATTATGTATTTGCAGGTAAATTTCCTTTTCAATATTTTTGGAAGACCAGAAAAGAAGGCTGGTGACTGTATTTAGTACTGATGGATTTTGAAAAGCTTTAAATGGAGCAGTCCTCTAAAATACACTCACACACACTCTCTCTCTCTCTCTCTCTCTCTCTCTCTCTCTCACTTTTTCTGAAACAAAATCACTTCTGGTTTGTGCCTGAACCTGAAAAAATACGAACTGCATTGGCCTCTCCCACCACGTTTCCCTTCTCTAATCTCCCTCCTGCAGCTCCTTCAAGCCCATCTCAAACACAATCTGCATTCAGAACAGCACCGTTTACAAGTTGAATGGAGTTATTTTGGGTGAGTCATTGAAAATACAGTACAAAACCTTTCCTCGCCCACCAGAAAATGCATTTTTGAAAATAAAGCCAAAGCGAACAAGGGTTGGCAAGTTTGAGGGTGGACAAAATGAAGAGAGGACAAAAGTTCCGCCAGCCTCAGACAGGATCCCGTGACACTATTTTTGGCGATTTCTTAACTTTCAACTTCACCATTTCCCTTCCACTGTCACCAGCTAAAAAGTGCCAGGTTGAGCAGGTGCCACATAAAAAGTGACAATAGGCACACCATGGAGACCCACCAAGAGCGATCAAGAGCGCAGCAACAGTTTCCAGTCCCTCCTTCTTCACTTTTCTTTAACTTAAATATGTATATTTTCCTGTCTTTGATTAATTTTTGACAAATAAAAAAAAATTACAGTTTAGGGAATTATTAGAAAGTGGTATATAAATTCAATGTGCAATCCTTACAGTTCCTCTTCTAGGGCTGAGGATACAGAGTGCTTGCCTTCCATGTGCAAGGCCCTGGGATCCATCCCAGTACCACAAAATAAAGGAATATGTACATTAATTAAATAAAATAAATTTATATTGAACATGAGAAGTTAGACAATAAAATATTGGAGGAAATAAATCTATACAGACAAAAAAAAAAAACCAAAACAGAAGCTATTCCCTAAGCAACTTTTTTTTTTTTTTTTTTTTGTGACAGGGTCTCGCTTTTGTAGTTCAGGCTGGTCCTGAGCTCACTATGTAGCCCAGGCAAGCCTCAAACTCAGCAATCCTCCTGTCTCTGCCTCCCAAGTGCTGAGATTACAGGCGTGAGCCCGGCCCTAAGCAACTTTTTAAATGGAATAACTATAATAAATGAAAGTCATTGTCTTGATAAAGTTTGTCTATTGACCATACAGGGATATAAGATTTATAAATCAGTATATATTCTTAATTTTCTATCTACAGAACATATGACTTACCCTGGTTTATGCAGAAAACTTTTTAATAGAAGTGCAAGGAGTTACTTTTCTATAAGCTGCTACAAATATGTTGATGGTCACATCTCATGAATGAGAAGAAACCTAGAATCAACAAGAAGACATTCATAAACATATCCTGCTGACTCTGAACTCTTGCTATAAAATCTGATATGCCCTGTTACACAGGTTCACCCAGTATATTATTGTAAACCATTACATACACAGCAGGGGTCTTTTGGTTAAAAATTCCTGCTATTCATCCCCAAGATGTGGGAACAAGCCCGGCAACAGAGATTTCACCATGAAACTGTTTTTTCACAAGCAGAGGGACAATTTTTGCTAAAGGGAAAGAAAATCCTATGAAATTTAATCTGGCTATGGAAGTACTGGGGTCAAAATAAATAAATAGATATTTCCTGCTGTAGCTAAAACTAAGCAAAATACTTTGTTTCCCACATTGGGGGATTTTTTTTTCCCCTTCACTTGTATCGTTAAGTAATAATTTTCAAGTTATAAAACTTATGTAACCTTCAGAATGTATTTATACTACCTAGGAATGTTTTTGTCTCATTGGTTTGTTTTTAAATACAATTTACATATAATAAAAATTAAGAGGCCTAGTAGCTTTTGTTTTTGTTTTTTTTGAGACAGGGTCTCGCTTTGTAGTTCAGGCTGGCTCTGAGCTCACTATGTAGTCCAGGCAAGCCTCGAACTCGGCAATCGTCCTGTCTCTGCCTCCCGAGGGTTGGGATTACAGGTGTGAGCCACCACGCCAGGCCTAGTAGCTTTCAATATAATTAAGAACAAAAGTAAAAACTTCCCTGTAATCTCATGACAAATGAAACTAAAATATGAAGGAAATTCTCGTTAAAATTCTTTGGGGGAAGGACCCTTTTTTTTTTTTTTAATAGCTGTTAGGTTGCACAGCTGGGCTGTAATATTAGTACTGATCAAACAACTTAAAGCTGCTTTTATTAATAGATTATTATTTAAAATAAGAGAGAAAACCACGGAGTGAAGGTTAACACACTGGTTGTTTTCACTTGATTTTTAAAGCTCCCCTGTGCCCATGCTTTCCATCTTTTATAAAAGTAAGCTGAAGTTGGCACCTCAAAATGTTTTCAATACTTTAATTACAGAATGCTGATGATCAGTTGGGAGAACTGCTGCTAGAAGCAATTATCTCAATGGAGCCAAGGAAATAACAATGTTAAAAATGGATGCTGTTAATTGAGTACGTGCTTTGTGCCAGATCGCAAATTAGGGCTAGATTTATACGGTCTCATTTAATACAAAAGCTCTTTATTGCTCTCATTATTCTCATTCGATAGAGAAGGGAACCGCGTTTCTGAGCCGTTCTCACTTGCCCCGGGCCGCCTGCCAGCGCGGGCAGAGCCCAGCCAGGCCGGCTCCCCTCAGCTCCCTGCCCGTGTCCACCCGGGACGCCCCTCAGGACTCCCGTCCACAGCAGCTCGCCAGGGGCAGCGCGTGCGCAGTGACACAAGTGCCCAGGGACTTGTCCATCACACAGCGTTTTACCACCAGGAAGCTTTGTGCGGCAGCTCTATTTTAGCGCCTGAACGTATTCGGACATCATACATACTTCCAAATGTTTTTGTAGAGAAACCCGACACTGAAGGAGCAAACACATTATGCACAGAGCAAACACACTTCAGGGCATTAGTCAACAAATGACAAGCGACCCAAATCCCTGAGACCAAGCACTCTCTCCGAGTGATGATGTGCGAGCCTCACTCCGGGGCGCTCCCGGGTCCCCCAAGAGGGCTGCGGGCCTGCACCTGAGAGCCGGGGCCCAAGGCAGGACACATCTCGGCTTCGACACTGACCTGTGAAATGAAGTTACTGACGTAGGCCTTGGGTTCTCGCCGCACGCAGTCTCCTTTACGAGCATGCGCGACGCCAGCGTGCACCGAGCCCTGCTCACTGCGCATGTGGCATCTGCTTCATTTTCTCATTCAGTTACACAGCAAATGTTTATGATGTCCTCGCACCATGGTAGACACGGTGAAGGCTCAATGTTACTACAATTTGTATTAGGAGTTCATCCGGTGACAGAGGCCTTTCTTGGCGTTATTATCCGTCCTCTTTCTTAATTTCTCTTTCATTTTTATCTTTCTCCTTTGTGTCTTTTGTTTTCTCCTTCTTAATGTCACACAGGTTGTCCCTTTTTGTATCGCCATAAATTGTACTACCAGCTTCTACTGTGCACCTCATGTAGTAGAAAGAAAAAGCTACATATAAAAATGGTCATTCTTATCTTGGTTATGTTTAAAAATCAAAGTCATATGTAAGAAGAGAAGCTGCTCAATAAAATACAGTCACTATAGAAAAAAATAAAATAATGCTGGAAAAGTGTGTGTGTGTGTGTGTGTGTGTGTGTGTGTGTGTCCATAGGTATGCATGTGCATGTGTCTGTGTGTCTATGTGCATGTACATGTGGTATTAAGATTACACCCAGGACATTCATGCTGAGCTCATTATGCAGCACCTTTTGAAATTAGTTTTAAATTTTGAGTCAGTATCTCACTAATTTAATAACTTGCCCAGGCTACGTTTGAATCTGATTGTCTTGCCTCGGCCTCCCAAATAAATACAATTTTAAGAAAATCTAGCAAAATAGTATGACAGGTCAAGTTCTAAATACAGTTTGAAAATTTCAATTACAATGTATTCTTCCCAAGCCACTGACTCCAAAATTCAATCATGTGCTGACAGACTTTGAAACAACTATGTCCAAAGTTAAAACATGAAAGGAAAGTAAACTTCCTGCTAGACCGTATAGATTTCTTTGAAGGACTGTAGGTGTGAAGAATGGCCAAGTGTGGTGGTAGTTAGGAGTGGAGTATTATAGCTGGGATGGAGGTGCACACCTGTGACCCCAATACTAGGGAGGCTGAGGCAGGAGGATCACTATCAGCTCGAGGGCAGCCAGCACTCCCTAGTGAGTTCAAGGCCAGCCTATACTACATAGCAAGACCTTGTCTCAAAACACTAAAACTCTATGGGTGTGGTGTGGGTGATCACACCTGTAATCCCAGCATTCGGGAGGCAGAGGCAGGAGGATTGCTGAGTTTGAGGCTTGCCTGGGCTACATAGTGAGCTCAGGGCCAGCCTAAACTACAAAGCGAGACCCTGTCTCAAAAAATAAAATAAAATAAAACACCATTAAGACTCTGATTTAGTCTTTATACTGGTGCTCATAGCATAAATGTAGGTAAACGCTACCACAGATTTCCCACACAGTACTGTACAATACCACCAACCTCTCTACATAAGCAAGTTCTTTGAAAAATCTACTTCCTATATATAGATAGAAATCAATTTCCCCTCCATCTGTGAAAGAACTGTATTATATCTTCTACTGTTTCTGCCAAATGATTAGATCTGCCTTGAGGTGTATACTTTGTTTTTTATAGTATCTTTAAAGTGTGACCATGTAGCTAAGCACGTTTTGTGCATTTCAGCTGAGGGAATGTGTAAGTATACAATAAATCATATCTAGACTGCAGTCAGAATGTTCCTTTCCTATGAACTAGGTCTCTCAATAGCCTTACAAACATTGATAAAAGCAAATACGGAAAAATTGCCTTAGTCTTATCAAATCTCAAACATTCTCAAAATGGAAAATAAAGATTTTAATATTGAGGCTTCTTACCAGCATATAACGTTAAAATTCCTCAGTACAGTTCATACTTCAAAATGTGGAGCTCCATCTACAAATATGGAGAAAATTCAAAACTGGGGGCAAAATCTCTACATATCTATGTGTGTTTTTCAACTTGTGCTTGAGCCCTCCTAGGAAAACATATTTTCCACTACAGACAAAAGCCCAGGACTGTAACTCCCCTAGTCCAGCCACATTCTGGTACTCAGATGACTTGCCAGACGGGAATAATGCTTGTGATAAGAAAGTAAGGAATTTGGCAGCTTAGCTTAAAATCTGTGCTTCCAAGAAAACCAGACATAGGACCCACTGTTTTAGGATTTTTACCTTAGAACTATTTAAAGCTTTAATGAAATGTTTATGTAGATGGAAGTGTTAAGTACTCCGACTTGATCATATGTACTGACTATATGCTGTACATTGGACTATCCCATGGTACCCCACAAATTTGTCCAATTAGAATAATCAAAGAAAAACCCCTGACTTGAAGAGAAAAAATATTCAACAAAATTTCTCTAAAAGAGAGAAATTCAGCTACTTTTGCAGCTGCCTAATGTTATCCTTATATTTTAATATATTAATACTGACCCGCAATTTAGAGGAAGCAGGCCAAAGGCTGAGTGGCTCAGTGGTTACCCGCTGATTTCTAGAAAGGTGAATTTGACGAACTTTGAGACTTGGGCGAGGGCACTGCCTCTGAGCACGCTCTTTATCTCCAGAAGGAGTGTCTCCAGGTCACTAGAACATCGCTCTGAGTTCTCCCTGGGATAATTTCAGGAGAAGCTTCATTAGACTCTATGTTGCAAGAACAGCTGAATTTACCAGGACATGTATTTTTCATGTCTTCAGCACTGGACCTGGCAGACAGACATAGCTGCTGGTCTAACACAGGCTGCCGAGGAACTGGCAGCTGCGTCCCTGTCCCACCTGTGGCGGGGGCAGGCCACGGGGCATCGTAAACCCCATTCACAGCTCCATGTGGTCCCTACCCTTGCTTTTTCTAGTTCAATTTTTAAATTTTGGTTACAGTTTACATGTTGTTGTTTTTGATAATCCTTTTCTCCAGCACCAGGGAATACATACGCAGGAATAGCTAAATAAGATAGAGGGGAATTATGCACGATTAGAAGTTTGCTATGAAAATAGGAACTTTTACAGAGAAATGTTAGGAGGGGCCCGGACCAAGACATTTTCTTCAAGTGGCAACACCATGGCTAACTCATTTCCAAGCTCTTTGAAGTTGTAGCGTGGGGGATCTCTCAGGCTGTGGAGCCTGTGCTCGGCTGCATGCTGCACTCCAGTTTGGTGGCATAGAGACGAGCGGAGAAGTCTCACCACCAAGTTCACAGCGTGGGTGAGAGTCCACCTTGGAGGCCTGGGTGCACCACTCTTAGGGACTGTATGTACTGTTGCCCGCAGGAAGTTGGAAGTGGTTTTCACTTCCTAGCTAGAGAGCCCATGGAAAGATGACTATGTAGTAGAAACAGTTGGGTAGACCTCAGGCAAACGAACCCACCGGGAAGTAATTCTGTGGAAGGAGGCAGTTGATAAAGACTCAAGTTAGAGCATGATACATTCAGAGTTGGCAGAACTGGAGAACAAGATGGGAGAACACAAATGAGTAACTATAGGACATATTAAATACAAACTCTTTATAAGACATTCTGATGGAGATATAGCCCCACACATGAGGAAATACAGTTTGGGATTAGAACTTTGGGTGAATGTTTGGCTTGAAGTGTGAGTGCACGTGTGTGTGTGTGTGTGTGTGTATGTGTTGAATCATTACTACCAGAGAGACTTCAGACTTCTTCCTACTTTCCAAGTACACTATTATAAACCTAGTGAGGCAATACTTACATTTGGCGTCTACACTGCCAAACCCAGTGGTGTTCCTCCAATCTAGCTACCTTGGGACTTCTGTTGGGATTCCGCACGTCCATTTCCCCCGTGTTCTGACAGTTCTTGATTCCCCTGCTTCTCCTTCTCTGGGTTTTATTCTGTTGCCATCTTCTTGAGAACATTTGGGGTGAAGATAGGACCATAGAACCATAACATCCCCATTCTTTAGGCCACTGAAAAAATGTGAACTTTAATCTGTAGGAGCAGAGGTTACTCGGAATGTTAAACAGGAGGATGATGCCATGATCTGACTCATGTTTTACAAACTAACTTTGGCTGCTGAGTATAAAATTGGCTAATAAGGTAATTACAGAAGGAAAGAGAAAAACCAAGAGACTTGAGGGATAATTTAGACTAGTTCCAGAGTGCGAGCTTCGGTAATGGCGACAAATGGTGGGAATTATGGATGTAGCTTGAAAAGCCAATAGAATCTGCTTACAGATTAGAAGTGTGTGAAGAGAGGACAGACTCAAGAATGCTTCCAGTTTGGGCTTGAGTGACTATAAGCTTAGAGTAAGACAACGTCCAAGGGAGTAGCTTCGGTGGAACAAATGTTTGAAAGTGTTAAGTTTCAAGTGGGGATGTTGATTAAGCCCTTGAATATGAGGAAAGAGTTCAGGAAAAAATGTGGACTGGAATGTAACCTAAGAAGTCATAAACATGTAGATGACAGCTAAAGCTAAAAAAAAAAACAAAACCAAACTAGACGTAGACCCCAGGAGGGAATTGGTGAAGAGTAGGAAGAGATGTCCATGAGCAGTTTTGGGGCTCTCCATATTGTAGAGGGAGATAAAAGAGAACGGTTAGGTAAAGAACTCTGCGTGAACTAGTGAGGTAGAGAGGAAGCCAAGAGGAGGTCGCGCCCAGGAGGCAACCAAAAACAAAGTTCTAAAGACAATGGAATAAGAGAAACCCGAAGGTTAAATAATTTAAAGAGCAAAATAAAAGACAGATTGTAGCAAACAGGGAGATAAATGATGATACGAGGAATCTGGGATGCGGGACACAGGAGGGGAGAGGAAGGGGAAATAAAAAGGATCAGTATATACTATATCCCCGTGCCAGTTCCCAAGATGAATGTATTTATTATGCATCACAAACATATAGTAGTGAAAATAAAAGAAATGGTCAGTTTACCAAATTCTTGCAAAGGTGATGAAGGTAAAGACTGAGAACTGGCCTCCGGTGCAGCTGTTACTTCTGACCCTGACAGTCATCGTGGCAAAACGACGAAGCACAGAGACATGATTAGAGTGGGACTCTGGGGGTTGGTTCCTTCTGGAACAGGGAAACAGGAAACGGCAGGAGTATTCAAAGTGAAACAATTAATTTGCTAACGGAACAAAAGAGCAGGAAAACCATTATACAAATATGTGGCCATAAAATCACACACTTTCACCATAGTGAGCTCAGGGCCAGCCTGAACTACAACGCGAGACCCTGTCTGAAAAAAAAAAAAAAAAAAAAAAATCACACACTTTCCCCGTGTAAGAGGCGGAGAGGGAAACCATACCGCGCTCCCTTCGCCTGACTACGGCTGAAGAAAAAGGCACGTTCTACAGTTTTGATCCTTAAAGTTTATTCTCGATTTGTTTTGATAGTACTCCTTCTTGCAGTTACTATCATTTCTCAGTAATGTAGACATAGGAGAGGGAAAGGTGATGCAGTCCATGATGAAGGACTGGTGAAGATGAAAAATAGCTAAAATGAAGTATAGGGTAGGAGAGGATTGTGAGGGTTTTGTTTCAGGTTAGGGGCATGGGAGTGAGACATGCTCACTGGCTAAAGACAGAAACAAGTGGAGACAGGTAAAATCCACACAGAAAGTTAATTATTTAAAGGAACCTTGAGCAGAGAAGAAGGCCTTTTATATGGAAAATAGATTCAAAGAGGCAATGTTGGAGGGATTAAATTTTTAAAATATGGGTTATATTATTTTTACTTCTAAATTGACATAAATTTATATGTATTTATGGCACACGGCATAAGGCTTTAAAAAACATACCTATATTTTGGGATAACTAAACCTAGCTAATTCATATACGTACTTTACATAGTTATCATTTTCATGGTAAGAATACCTTTTTCTTTTGGAGGCAGGGTCTTCCTATGTAGTTCAGGCTGGCCTTGAACTCACAGTGTAACCTAGGCTGACCTCAAACTGACGGTGACCTTCTTGTCTCAGCCTCCCGAGTGCTCGGATTGCAGGCATGTGTCAGCATGCCTGACTCGTGGTGAAGATTCTTTCCTTGTACTCTGTCAGCATTTTTCCAGAACACAATTTACCATTAACTATAAAGCAGCTACTCTATTGTGCCATAGGTCTCTTAACTTATTCCTCATACCTAAATAAAGTTGTGACCAGTATCTTCTCCACACCCCATCCCCACCCACTCCAACTTCTAATAATCATAATCCACTCTCTATTTGACAATTTTGTTTTTAGATTTCACACATGGTAGAAGAACCATGTGATATTTGTCTTTTTTGGGCCTCACTAATTTTACTCAAAATAACATCCTATTGCTTTCTTTTTATGGTTGAGTTGCAGGCACATGACTCAGTAATCTCACCTATTCATCCAATAATGGACTCTTCCATTGATTTCTTATCTTCTCCATTGGGAATAATACCACAGTAAACACAGAATTGCAGATATCTATCTTGTCAACATTTTGTTACTATTTCCCTTGTGTCTGCATCCAGTAGAAGGACGGCTGGATCATATTTTTCATATTTTGAGAGCTCTTATACCATCTGGACCAATATAGGGCACTAGCAATATCCTGATCCTCTATATCCTTATCAACATCTGTTACCTTTTGTCTTTTTGACTCAAGCAATTCTAATATCTGTCAAACAATATCTCACTATGCTTCTGATTTGCCTTTTGATGTTTAGTGATGTTGAACACTTTATCATATATCTGTTGGCCATCTGAATATTTTCTTTTGAAAAATATCTTTTCAAGTTATTTCCCATTTTAAAAATCAGACTGTTTTCTTGTTATCATTTGAGTTCCATATATGTTTGGACAATAACTCCTTATCAGATATATAACTTGCAGATATATTCTGCCTTTCTGAAGGCTGTCTTTTCACTCTGTTGATTGTTTCCTTTGCTGGGAAGAACCTTTTCAGTTTGATGTAATCTCATTAGTCTCATTTTGCTTTTCTTGGCTGGGCTTTGGGAGACATATCCAAAAATATCACTGCCTGATCTAATTCCTGAAGCTTTTCAAGGGGAAGTAATGAAAGCAGCTCTTTCCTATTCTCCCATACATACTCTAAGAATCAGGCCAGATTACTTGCTGAAGTGATAGACCCTAAGATGTTTGGAGAATTAAAAAGAAGGAAGATTTGGAATGGCTAGTGTTGACTACAAACAGAAAACCACAAGGGAGAAGTAAAACAATTGTTCACTCAATAGTTATATAGTTCTCTAAGCACCTTGTATATACACGCTCATGTTTTCATAATAATATACCTAAAAGATATGGTGGACTATAATCTCCTTTTTTGCACAGAAAGAAAGTGGGGTATAAAAATCACCATGCTAATTCCTCTAGGACCTTCCTACTAGTATATGGAGGAGCCAGAAACAGAACTCTGGAATCTTAACCACCTCCGTGGGTTGAGATCCTGAAAGGTCCATGTAACAATCACAGAACTTTATTTAGAATCAACACACACATCGATTTTCAGAAAACTAAGTTTTATGTTCATTCAGGAAAGGAGTTAAAGGTTGAGTCCGGTCACAGTTACAGAGATGGAGGAAGGTGAGATAAACTGTGGGATCCAGGACAGGCAGAGGTGAGAGAACAGGAAGGGGGTAAGTAAACTGGTGGAGGAACCCAGATGCTTGAGCCTCTGTGGTTTTCCTAAGATTGTAGATTCCTCGTGACGTCAGTGAGTTGATCAGAGAGACAGAGAAAGGAGCAGGACTGGAGATTAAAGCAGTGTGATTGTGAAGCATAATTATGGGAGCTGAGGAGTTGTGGGGGATGGCTAGGTAGCATTGGGGTGTGGCACAGGCGGTGAACATGAAGCCCAAAGAAAAGGCCTGTTCAGCAGAGGAGGTCAAGAAATTATGAGTCTAGTGTGTGGGTGGGGCATCCTCATAAATATTGAAGTCACATATGAATCACCCAGGATGAGGCAGGAAACAGGGCGGGGAGAAGGGCTGCAGAGACCAGTGGTTTGCTGCATAAGGCTACGAGGGAGCGAGAGACAGGAAGTTATGAGACCAAACTGACCATAGCCACGAAGACCAGGCTTCCTTGTAGCCACCTGTCTCCTCTGTGAGTGGACTGGGAAAGCAAGGAGTTCCGTGTCATGAAGGTGCCCACACTGGCAGCATTCCTAAGAGCTTTTTAAAGGTTGGACTGTGAAATGCTGAAAGCCTTTAAGATCCCTCTGAGGCCCAACACAGTAGCAAAGTAAATATTAACCTAGATTAGTCTATCTAGCCCATTTAAAACCATTACCCTTAAGTACAAATAGGGTTGTGGAGATGTGGGCACATTTTGAAAGGGGGGTTAGGAGGAAGGAGGAAGGGAACACAGGAAATTGAGCTTTGGATAATATGAACAACTAACTAAGGGCTGGTGGAAAGAACCACCAACCGTGAACATGGAAAAGACCTATTACATGCCCCAGGAAAGTGTAGAGAAGAGGAAACAGCACATGAACCATTTTCTTTCATATAGTTTAGAATATTCAATAGATGGAGTATCTTCATTTATTTTTTTCAGACACTATGGGTTTTTCCACCTCTTATGAAAGATAGGCTCTCAAAAACGAAAACATAAGTTTTATAGATTAAAAAAAAGACAGGGAGCTCATCATAAATGTCAGTTGATCATCTTCCTGCATGTGCATTATAAGGAAAAGTAAATTGCATCTTATTTTACAACTAAGTATCTAAAATTAGAGGAAACTATGTTTTAGTTCACAAAACTTCAGATTTACCTCAGTGATCTTTAGTTTTTAACTATCTACTGAAGTACCAGTGTTCTACCTTCTTCCTTATAAAAAAAAAGAACAAAAACAATCCTATTGTTCCACTGGATGTTGACACTAGGAAGTGTGGCAGCCATTTTGTAACCATGAGGGAAGCTAGCTGAAGGAGATTCCAGAAGGACAAATGCAGGACATCTAGCTAAATTTGGATTTGGGATAACACATAATAATGCAGGGCAATTAAACATTATGCATTACCTGAAATTTAAACGTAAATGGACATTTGCCTTTAATCTATCACTGGTATCCCAAGGGTAAGAGTGATAGAATATAAATTGGCAAAGATTCTACCTGAATGTAGAAGGAACTGAGCTGCTGAATTAGCCAACTCTGGGATCCCTGTAACTGAAAACATTTGAACATCCAGTGAACTTTCTATACTGTTAAGAAAGTTTTTTTTATTTCTGCATTTCTTATTATGCATAGCCAAGTTACATCTTAACTATTACAATTTCATTAACCCTCTCATTAAGTTAATATGTGTTGTTTATTCTGAAATATCAGCTTACAGATTTTAATTAGTATTTTCAAGAGGTCTCTTTTAATGTTCTTCAGTATGAAATACATCTGTTTCAAGAATTCATAATTTTATGTCTGTGTGGTATACTATAAGAATATTTTTCAAGGTGTATTACATATTAAAGTTTAATTGGTACAGTTTGTCTAGATGGATGATCTCTAATACCAATTCGTGAAACTATTACTGCTATTAAGGGACAAAGGGAGATGTGACATAAAAGATGCAGATGTGGAGCAGATATTTTATTTGTCAAAGGACCTAACAATTAGGCTATACAGCAGCGATTATCCATAATTAACATTATATAATAAAGGGCTTCTTTAGACAATAGTCACTTGTTTAAGAATTAACAGGGCTGTATTCATAACACTGCCATCATGAAAAGCAGTAATTCAATAACTCTTACATAGTGTTCTCTGAGTTATGACTAAAAATTAGGATAGGATCCTTTATCCACATAAATACAAGTGTACAGCTTTGCCTCCAGATATAGTGAAAGAACACATTAGTCTTAAACAAAAGAAAATAAAGCAATAATGGACTAGTGTTAAATGAGTATACAGTCAAGTGACACTGGAAGCAATAAAAAGCTCCATGTTTCTTCTCTTCTCAAAATCTCAGAGGTCCAAACAAGTTTGTAGGTGTTTTTAGAACTCTTTTCTACCACGGACATAGCTGCAGTGATGTCAAAACAGAATAAGCTTTGTGTGAAGTGACCTTCCACAGTCACTGGGGAAGTGGCGATGGCTGTGCGTACATGTCTGTGAGCATGTGCTTACGTGTGAGGCCTCTACTCCCCCAGCCATGGCCATCCCAAGGCAGCTTCGGAACACCAGAACAAGGGAGATCAGCTTTAGGAAAGGTTTCTTGAAGTGGGGAGTGGAAGGAAATGCCGGTGGCTAGTCTGGCAATAGCAGAACACCTTGTAATGACCCCAGTGGGATAGCGCGTGCCCAGGTAAGGTAGAGTTGTACTGAGGGAGATACCGGAAGGCAAGCACAGGACTCTGAATTGAAAGTCTGCACCAGCCTCGTCTGGCACACCGGCATTTGGCAAAGTGCTTCAGGGCCAGCAGGCTGGTGGTGTATTCTCATTATTCTCAAGACTCTGACTTTCCTGACTTAAATTTCTAGTGGCAGAAAAAAATTAGCATTGCTTCAAAAGATTTGTAGATTTAAAGTTACCTATGCAGTGGTACTGTTCTTGCATTCACACTAGAAGTTTCTCTATCAATTTTTTCATTGTTGATCTCTATGCAACTCAAATTTCTAGAACATGGAAACCAGTTACCACTGTATAGGAAGAAGAAGGAAGAGAAGAAGAAGGAGAAGGAGGAGGAGGAGGAGGAAGAGGAGAAGGGAGGGAAATGGAGAGGGAGAAAGTTTTACTTGTACAAAAAAAAAAAAACCTTAACATCCCTTTATCTTGGAATTTCTAGGACTTCCTGATTTTCTGATTGTGTCTCCTATCACTGTAATCTTTTCAGACATGGAGCCCTAGGGTACCTCTTCTGATGGTGCATGCTCTGTGATTATACCCTGTGGTAGTACCAAAGTTTGTAAGTTGTCTTTTAGAAACAGAACTTATTTTTTTAGTGCGGGAGAGAAGAGATGCAGAGTCCCCTCTGGCCCTTCCACTGAGCTCCTGCGCTCTCTGAGAAGTCTGTTGCCCCTCTCGGACAGTGCACACTCTGGCCCAGCCATGCCACGTCTTTCTGCACACGCGGGTGCAACTCCTCCCCCCACACTCAGTGCACTCGAGCATCAGAAGCCATACAAAAAGCCTCTTAAGGCAAGCATCCTTCCAGATAGATGAAAATAAAATTCGTGCTTACCCTATTTTGATTGTCCGTTGTGCTCGGTCACTATTTTTAGATACCTCCTTAGAAAAACTTGGTTTCCAGTGTATGGTACAAATTAGTATCTAGGACTGATTTATAATGTGAATAATGATTGTAGTTTATTTAGGCTCTGGTTTGTATTACCTTTTACCAGTAAATTTCAGTTCCCAATATATCTCAGTTTGGGAAATTCAGCTGAAAGTTAGCATTGCAAGAGAGTAATCAGTTTGTACTCAACAGTCACAATTTCTAATCTTCTGTATTATTTCAAGGAAGCAAGTGGCATAACATAGTGTTCCTACATAAAACAATCTGGTATAAATATCATTCAGATATTTGCTTTGGCCGGTGTTCACTTCACAGAATGTGTGAAGAAATACACAAACCCAGAATCAGGCAAGTGCTGCTAAAAAGCACTACAGTTTCAGATAATAAAATGTATTGGCAAAATTAGGACATTTTTAGTCTGGCAATAGTTAATTTTATAACACAGTGGTTCATTTCTAGGTGGAGGAAAAAGGCAGTAGATTCCACTTGACTCAAATAACTTGTTAAATAAATTATCTCTTCTTTTAACTGCAGAGCACTTTAATGCAATGGCCAACATCTATAAACCTTTTAGAATTTCTGGTTTTCCCATCAGAACAACTTGACACAGCTATCAATAAAAACGAACCTTAGCTCTTAGTTTGGCTTGATCAAAAATGGCTGCTGATGCTGCTAATCTTTCCAGCAGGATTTCTCACTTGACAAACTAGACTTGTGATATAACAGGAACATTTTGATAGGAAAGTCCATTCAAGCTGAGCACACGGTACAACCTATTATCCCAGCAACTGGGGACACTGAAGCAGGAGGATTATGTATTCAACGCCACAACTTATTAACACTTTGTACAAAAATAAATAATTAAAAGTAACATACCAAGAAAGAAAGGTGGAAAGCAATAGCATTCACAGTAGCCTCAAGAAAAATTAAATACTTAGGAATTAACCAAAGAGTAAAACACCTGTAACACAAGACTATAGTACTCTGAGAAAGAGATCAAGGAAGATATCAGAGCACACAGAGACGACCCTTGTTCCTCGAAAGACAGAATTAATATTGTCAAAATGGCCCCCACAACCCAATCCAATATACAGATTTAATGCAATCTCAGTCAAACTGCCCAAACCATGTCTTGCAGAACTAGAATAAAAAACAACACTAAAATTAACATGGAACTGGAAGAAACCTAGAATGCCCAAAGCAATCCTGAAGGAACAAGGAATGATGCAAGAGGCATCATGATCCCACAGTCCAAGTTATGTCACAAAGTCTGAGGGAGAAAAACAGCATGGAATGGCACGAATCTGACACACGAGTCAGGAGAACAGAACAGAGACATAAGCAGAAGCGAGTCCAGACGTCTGTCTTGGACAAAAGGGGCTAAAAACGTGCCGTGGAGGAAAGACAGATCCTTTATCAAATGGAAACTGGTTAGACATGTACAGAAGATAGAATTTGGACCCATATCTCTTATGAAAATAAAAGATGGATTATTGGGATCAGGGAGGCAGATCTTTTGCCAGTAGGAAGGGGATACCGAGTGGAGGGAAGGAAATCTCTGTCCGGTACACAGGCAGATCTCAGTGTCCTTGGAGAGACACTGGCCCAGAATTTCTCGATTAGGAAAAGGTGCTGCACAGTTCCTTCTAGAAATCTTTAAGCGTTAAGTACATATCTGAGACAGTCTGGCAGTACAAGTGGCTGACATCTGTGTCATAACTCAAGACTTTGTTCCTTAGTTAAAACTAAAATTTGAGTTGTAACCTAAGTTTATTGTATGTCAGATGGGTTATAACTTAAGGCTCTACTCTACTTCCTTTTGAGCTTTTATCATATTAAATCACAGAGTTTTATATCTTTAGCCATTAAAAATGGAATTCTTGGTGGGCACAGCTATAGATTACCATGTTATTCCTATTACCAAACATCGTGTCTGGTGCTTAGTCCATACTTTATTGGTGAAATTAAGTTAAAGACTGTATCACAAGGAGTCCCACTGTCTCTAATATCAATATTAATACTGCTATACAGATATTCAACATGCTAGTCTCATGCAAATAACTTTTCTTTAAGCTACATAGGAATGCACTAGATGTGCTATCTTTTCTGGTTCTGAAGTAACCTTTCAGAGTAAAGAAGATACTGTGCTAGGCAGGTATGACAGTTCGCAGCTATATTCCCAGCACTCTGCAGGCAGAAGCAGGATTGTGAGTTTCAGGCCAACCTGGACTACACAGCAAGTTCAAGTCCAGCTTGGTCTCACACAGTGAGAGCCTGCCTTAAGAAAAAAAGAAAAAAGAAATTTGCTCAGATACACAACTACATTTATACTTTCAATACCTTTTAATTAAACGTTGAATAGTAAACTCACAGTGACAACTGAAAGCCTCTGGTGATTAGTCTGGAGACAGCGTGTCATTTGGGATAGAGCTGAGAGAGGCCCTGAAACCGACCCTTCCCCGCAGCCCGTCGGAGGGGCCCTGATAGACCTGGTTCACAGATGACCCACACCCACAAGGGGGAGCAGAACAAAACCCTCGAAAATGGTCACAGAGGACTCAGGATGCTGCTTTCCTACTGGAAACAAAGGCATCTGGCTGCACAATTCTAATGCAGCTAAGTTACCCTCAGAAAATACCTGGAAGGGGGGAAATTTCTACCAGATGTCCGCGAGGATATTTTCCCTGCGGAGCAAACCCTACTTATAGACATGAGCCAGCTCCTTCCTGAAGCACGCAGTGTATTTAAAAGCATTTAAACTCCTGTTTCAATCAGTGCACACTAGTCTGTGTGTTTACAGGTTCCAATTATTCGGTGCCAGTGCAGACATCTCTGTGACTGACACTCTGCTGCTTCTTCCCTCACGGCTGGTGGAAGAGAACTGATTTTACTTTCTCCCTCTCAAATCAGGCCTCATGCCTGCCCCAAACTCCATATTCCATCAGAGCTGATTCATCGGTACCGATGTCTCATACCGCTCGTGGCCTCTGTACATGTATATGGACAGTGGCCTCTCTGCTGATTTGCCTGGTGTTTCCTCTGCTTGGAACACTTTCTACCCCACCTAAGCCCATGACCTAACTCCTGCCCACACTGATAACCTGGTACTGCTGTAATGTCTATGCAGCCGGCCCTGCACTGCTAGCTCAGTACAGCCCTATAAGGTAGAATAGCCATGCCTGATAGTGAAAGAAACGGAAACACAGAGGTGACCTAACGTGCCTGTATCTGCACATCTCAGAAGGGCACAGCTAGAAAGTCAGCACCAAGCACTTAACTTCCAAATGCCCCTCAATTCTGTGCAGTGTGTCGGTTTGTTTCTGCACCTCTGGAGCATGGTTCAACAGGTGGAATTCAGTTGGCCGTTCAACTATGTAAGGATTTTATATTTGAAGATTTTCATTTTCAGGCCTTCAGTTTTCAAAAAAATTCCATGAGGCAATGTTTCTTTTTTCCTTTTTTTTTTTTTTTTTGCTTTCTATTCAGTAAATTTATAGTAAAATGGCTAGGCTGCAAAGAAGTATTTGTCTTTGATTCGTGTTTCTCATAGGCCTTTACGTATAAACACATAAATTCTCTCTTCACTTTCAGTCTAACTTTGATGCTAAGTGTTCTCGCTGATTACCTCCCTGGGCTCCCAAACCATCCTGGTCCCTTAGGAGACTTCAGTCTTTCTCAGACAGGAGCCCTAGATGCCTGGCTTTATTCCAACCACCAAATGGCTTGTCTAAAAATGTACCTCCACAGGTGTTGTGTATTGTGGTTTCTGTTTAAGTACAGAGAATGATTATTTCTCAACAAACCTGAATACAGGAGGCTCAACAAAGAAATAAGCTAAGAATCAAAAGTCCCCTAGCATTAAAATGTCCAATTCTAGACAACCTGTCCTTTTTTTTTTTTTTTTTTTGACTAAACAGTAGTTTACAATGAAGAGACCGTTTATGGTGGGTCTTGATTGTAACCACTGAACCTTGTTCTGCAGGCCCTGGAGAGTTCCTGGTGCCAGAGAAGTGTGTAAAGTGCTTCCCGAAGATTCCTCTGCTGGGGTGCAAGGGGGTTTAGGATGGAGTGAGGAATTGGGGCTGCAGGCCCAATTTTCTGATGCAGAATAGCCACTGTGCTGGGGGCAAAGGAGGGAGGGAAGCTTCTCAAAGCTGATGCCAAGCCAGACTTCCCAGAATTCACCAGCAGGGTGTTAAAGTACAGGGGAAGGGGAGAAAGGAGCAGTCCTGAGCTTCTGTGTGTGTGTGTGTGTGTTTTAAGAGGAGGAAGATTTTGTTGTTGTTAGTGCCAGGAATTGAACTCAGGACCTTGTGCTTGTGAGGCAACGTGCAGTGCCACTGAGCTACAGCTCCAGCCCAAAAGTAAGAGAAAATTATGGAGAGAAAGGTAGCTTTTGTCTAAGAGAGACAGAAGGGAGTCCATGAAGCAGGTTGCCCTGAGTTTCTGTGTTTTAAGGATGGTTGAACAGAAAGAAAGCTGGTTGCAGCTGCAGGCATGGAAAGCAGGTTATGATTGTGGGTGTAGGAAAGTTATCAATAATTCAATTATAAGTTGTCATTTGAGAAAGCAACAAATCAGCACCTTATATTTTACATATAAGAGCAAGATTCCTTTAAATTGAAAGTTTATTCTAAAAATCGAAATTTTTATCATTAACTTCTTTTTCCCTAAATTACTTCCAAACAATAAAAACAGTAATTTCTTCTTAAAATAGAACATCTGGTTAAGCTCTGTGCAGAATGTGAGTATGGTAAATATCCGGCTGCTGCTGAGAAGCATCACATGCCACCTTTTTTCTAGAAATGGCACATGGAAATAGCCGGCAAATACCCTGCTGTATTTAAGGGAATCCTTCCGTAGTTCCATCCAACAAATGTATGAATAAATAAGAGTTTAGCCAATGATTAATTTTAAACTGTTCAAAAGCGATCAGAGATAAAATACCAGGTTTGGAGCCATCCATATGTTAGTGATAAGGAAGAAAACTCCTAGCAAGAGAGAGATCTAATACAGAAGAGCCAAAGGTCTAGGAATATGTGTTATATTAGGAATAAATTTAAGGTGTGGGTAAGAGGGCAAGGCCCAAAGTAGAAGACTGGGTAACGTCTCCGACAGGAGGAACCACAAAGAATAAAACGTGGTCTGCTGTGGAAAACAGAGGAAGGAGACAGCAGGAGAAACTCGCTGAGTATACGTGCACTCAATGGCAGAGCCAAATGAGGAGGAGCAGAATGAATTTGGTGAATTGTGGGCATTTTTTTAATAACCTTGATGTGGTTCACAAACTCAGGTGCATATAGATCAAACCTCACCTTTATCCTACACTCAGAACTTCTGTTCAGCTTCGATCTTTGGTGCCACTGATCAGGCATTTTTGTGGCAGCCTCAATCCAGTCACTTTTCTTTATTTGCCAGGTATTGTTTGAGTGTGAAAAAATAAAATCAACTGACGCAAGTAGTCTTTCTGTGGCTGCATTGTTTGCTGAAGCTATGATTGGACACAGTCCAATAATACGTTTAAGATAGGCCCAGACATAAATAAACATGCAATGTATTTTGAAAGAAACATCTAGAAAAACCACGTGATTTCATAGTTTCAGTTGACTTTCGAAATTAAAGCACAGTTTCTTACTGACAAAGAAAAATTTCTAAGGACAAAGGAGCTCAAAAGACCGGTTCAAGTTCACCAGACTAGTTACTGATGAAGCTGAAATCAGAAGCGGTTCAGTGCTCTTTCTCACACTAGAGCTCATTTTATTTGCCTGCTATCTCTGAAGGAATTTCAAAAGCTCCTGAATTTTTAACTCTAGCATGTTTTATATACTCTTTTCTATATAGACCAATCTGGCAACAGTGTAGCTGTACTTTTGTTATCTGAGACAATCTCAAATTAACATTTTCTACTATTCAAATGGAACGTGGTAAGCAAAACTTTCATCAAACATTGAATATCAGTTGTTAAGCAAATTAGTTCAGTTGAACAACTTCCCAGATTTTATCTACCTGTTGTTCAGTTTCTCAGGTTAGAAACTAGAAACACTTTGACTGCCTTTGCCATGAGGGTTTTGATATGGGTTCTTATGGTTCATAAGCTTCACATTTAAGAACATTATTTAACAATGAATCTATGTCAGTAACAGTAGCTGAAGCTCTTGTTAGATGAACTCCTATGTCTCTGCCTTTCACGGTTGAAACAATCCCCTAATTGTTAAAGATGTGTGACAGTTTTTAAAAGTGCTCTTTTAAAAGTGACAGCCAATATGTTGTCCTAGAGCATGGGGCTTTTGCCAATGGTAGAAATGCTATTAGATGTGAATTTATTAGATATGATCAATATTTATAGCTATAAGGTTATTTATTTCCTAAAATCATTTCGTGAATTTTAGCTGAAGAGCTAGGAAGATCACAAGTTCAGGGCCAGCCTGACTACATATCGAGATCCTCAAAATAAAGCAAAACAAAACAGAGAGAAAAACAGGACATTTTAGCTTATTCTTACTTTTAACAAACCTTAGTAAAAATCCCCCAAATGATCACACACACACACACACACACACACACACACGCATGCGCATCTACCCCAGTCCTTTCACAACTGCAGGTTCTTGTAAATAAAACAAGAGTCATTAGGTAACAATTATCTTTCTGAAGATTCATCTCTCAGGCTTATTACACAGAGACTGATTCATACAAATACTATAATAAAAGAGAATATGATTTAAAATAATAGCTTTTTAAAAATAATTTTTTAAAATCTAGGCTTTTACAAGTTTCTAAAGTTTTCAGGAGTACTGTCCTTAGGTGCTTGTGGGGTTGTCCAAGCCAAGACAGCACACGTGGGAGTCTAATAGGCCGGGTAGGTTCTGGCAGAAACCACTCCGAGAGGCCCAGGGAAGCAGTGGGGGGCAGAGGCAGGGCTGGGCTGGGCATGGAATTGTTGTTGTTTAGGCCAGAGTCCAGGGAAGTCAGTCAAGGCCACGTGCTAGCTGGCAAGGGCTCCTTCGTGGAGAACTGAGGCCCAAAGTTCAGAAGGCGGCATGCCGGGGAGAAGGGTTCAGGAGGACGGGTGACAGGGGCCAACTCCATTTGATTCCTGCCCGCCCCACTTGGTTTTGCAGCTATCACAGGCCCTTCAGCACAGATTGCTGCCAGAAAGAGGTTAGAAGTCAGCAGGGAGCTGCACCCCGTCCTGAGGCAAAGGGTCCAGGGCTACTAGGAAGGGCTTTGTTCTTTTAGACCAGACATAACTCATCTCTTTGGTTTCATACTGTGCTGCTGGCTTTGAAAGCAACGTCCTGACTATGCCTACCTATTCTTGACACTCCTATTGGAGCTAACAAGATTTAAATTATGAGGCATATACATCTCATAAGGGAATGGAAAAAATAAAGAGATGGCAACTGGCAGTTCCACCCATCATTTTGTAGCTATGTTAGTTGGAGCTACTTATATAAACTCAGTGAACCTACACCAGAAGATGTAATGTGATACTGTGTGCCACATGCAGAACACTACACACAGAAACACTCACCCCTACGCCAGAGAGGTCGTATTTGACAGAAATTACTTCTATTTTTCCACATCTTCTTTTTCTAGCTTAGAAACTATTAAGGACCTAGTGTTAAGGACCTATGCTGGGCCTTTCTAAGGTCTAAGATTTAGAAAAAGAGTAAAAAGAAAGTGAAATGTCCTTCATCCTGAGGAATGTGTATCTTATTTCTTGTCTTCCATGCATTTAATTCCATATGATACAGGCTGCTTATCTACTTTCTTTTTCACAGAATAGTAACATATTAGAGAATATGGTTAGGAAATAATCACAGTGATCCTAGTTAAAGATGCATTTCACTTTAAATATCATTCAACATACCTTGCCTTAACCCAAATTCTGGCCAGTTAGCTCACAATAGATTAGTTTCACAATTGAAAGGTATCTAAAATTATTAAACACAATAATAATCCTGAAGAGTTGTGATGTATGTATTCGTACTTTCTGCTCAAACATTTGCTGATCTATTTTACTAAGAACTATTCTGCTGTATCTTATAAATCTTGGTAGGTTTTTCTATCACCTAAAAGTCAAGTCTTTGAGTTCTTCACTCTAAAATATACAGATATGATGTAATAGGTACTGGGAAATAAGAAAAAAATGTTCAAATGGAAGGGAAGCAAGGGGGGTGAAAGAAAGAAGGAAGGGACAAATAAATAAGAATGGAAGGAGAAAATAGAATCAGAGTTTCTGTACATAGAGAGGGGAGGGAGGATTGAGGGGATGTGGGAATGGGAAAAAAGGAGGCAGGATTTTTTATGTACAGATACAAATTCCCGGTGATGAGTCTTATCATTATGTGGATCTAATAAATACTAATAAATAGTTTGCTAAACAAATAAAATATAGAAGTATTTTTATGGAAATGAGAGCAGTATCTCCTTTAAAAATTCATGTTCATACATTAAAAAGTAAGTGTATTCTATTCATATGCTCCATTGTTCTGATTATCTTCTCTCTGTATCACTGTCATCATAGAAGTGTAATTAGAGCTTCAGTGCATTTTGTTCAAAGGACTAAAGATTTAGGTGCAGCTTTCTCCATTGCCAAAGAAAGCTGCAGCTGGGGAGGTTGGACTGTTAGGTGAGATAATCAGTATATAATTGCAACATTCAATGTTCTATATCAACCAGCATTCCCTAGTCAACAAGGCCTACAGTGCCCCTGTGTTCCCAGAATCTTTCTGCCCTTCCTCTATCTCCAACCCTTTGACTAGGACAAAGAATCCTGGAACTAAAGACTGTGTGTACCCAAAGTCCAACCCTCAGGCTTGACTTTCTCTTTTCACCTGAAATCCTAGAATCCTCTGCTCAATGCCCATGAGCCTGTGTTACGTCTCCCCAGGTCTGTGTCCAGAGCATGAATTGCTCCTTCTGTAGGAAATACTTCAGTGCCTGAGGGATGTTCACATGACAGGGAGTCTGGTAGGGGGTCTTGAGAGAGTTGGATACATGGGCTAGAATGTTTCTGTTACCCCCATACTATCATTTTATACTGAATTCACATTGTTTTGAATTGCTCTTTCCAACATGTCTCAGCGAAATCCTAGATAAATTGATTACATAAACTTCATTCCCACACAACTCACCTTTGTTACTTGGTGAAGCTTTAATCTGGGTAACACCCCTACTTATGAGCCTACTCATTTAGTAGAGAGGGATTGGAGGTAGGAAGAAAGACAGACTGGGCTATATACTTTGGAATAGGCTTTCTTAGCATTTCTAATTTTCAAATGGAGTACTACTCAGCTCTAAAGAATGTTTAGATGTTAGATACATTTATAGCTAAATGGATCCACATTGAGACCATACTCTTCAGTGAAATAAATAGGGCACACATGTGTAAATGCCAAATTGTTTTATCTAGTGTCAAAAACCGAAAGTGTAAATGAAGGTCAAAATGTATAATAGATAATGTGAAATGGCATCAAAGAAAGGCTTCAAAGAGGAACAGGAAGGAGTAGTAGGGGGTAGGGAAAAGGGTACGGAAAGGAAAGAAGCTAAAGAAAATAAATATGAGAAAAGAAAGAAAAAGTGGAGAGAAAGTCTTATAAATAGAGAGGCATGGAGAGGTTGAAGGGAGGGGTAGAGGATGGGGAAAAATATAAAACAAAATATATCACATACAGGCACAAAATCTCAATGATGAATGTGATCATAATATATATTTAGAATAAAATAGTAAATTCAACAGTTAAAAAAATGTAGAGTTCCAAGGAATCATGGAATTCTAAATTTGAAGTTTTTCTGAGGCTCATTTTTTTAAGGCAGCAGAATAGAACAATTTCATTTAAAAATAATTGCTATGAGTTATGACTGCACATATTGTCTGTGAGCCTCTGCTTTCCTGTTTCCCCAGTTCTATAATGTTAGGGAAAGACCTGATATTTAAATACAAAGCTAATTTTCCCTACTGCTACTCTCCTGCCAATTTCCAGAAGGATAGCCAAAGATCCTTAACTTTTGAAAAGTTTTCCTTAGACTATCATTTTATACTGAATTCATATTACTTTGAATTGCTTTTCCCAATACGTCTCAGTGCCTTCCTAGACAAATTGATTACATAAACTTCATTCCCACACAGCTGACCTTTGTTACTTGGTGAAGTTTTAATCTGGTAACACCCTGTACAGACCATCATTATAGTCACATTTAAAAGAAATAGACTTTTGGATTTAATTTAAAAAAAAAACTTTTTAAAGTTGAATTTTATTTCTGACAGAAGGGCAGGGAGAATATGCATACTACACTTTATAAACTTTTCTTCTTGGTCATCTTTTTTATTTCCTTTGAGACAGGGTCTCACTTTGTAGTTCAGGCTGGCCCTGAGTTCACTAGATAGCTCCAGGCTAGCCTCGAACTCAGAGCAATCCTCCTGCCTCTGCCTACTGAGCACTGGGATTACAGGCTTGAGCCACCATGCCTGGCATTGTGGTATGTAGTACTGATTGCTGGTGGGTGTGACTCACTACACCCAGCATTATGGTATATGGTTACCTGGGATCAAATTTGGGACCTTGCCCTTGCTAGGCCGATGCCAGAACCACTGAGCTAAATCCCCGGCCTGGTCCTCTAAACTAAAAATCAAAATGAAAATCTTAGATAGAAAAAAAGTTGAATCCCTCAGGATATCCTTCATACTCTTAAACTGTGACAATACTTTAGTATTTACTAAGAACTGTCCATAGCCGGTCAAGGGACATGTGTCCAATTCAACATGGGAAATAAGACATAAGAAATGCTAAGCAAGAGAAGACAGTTTTAATGTAAGTCCAAGGGTAGAAAAGATTCGTTTATTTTTGTCAGTGAATACAAATTAAATATACCTGATGAAAAGGCAAGAAGCTACTCCGTGTTGGCCTTTCAATTTTTTATTTTATATTAGTCTTCCTCTCTGACTCAATCACATCCTAACTTATCTGAAGTCCCACTCAGAGAAGTTTGTATCAAGTGATACTTGTCTTACCTGCTAAGGCACAAAACCCAATTCTCAGTGTACCTGGGAATAGCTAGGGCACTCTGGGATTCCCAGTGCTAAATATGGAAGGTCATATATCCATCCCGTTGTTTTCATATATCCAAACTACTGAAGATACACCAGCTCTCTAAGGCCATCTGAGACAGGAACTATAAACACGGGCAAGTACCAACACAGGAGAGTTGCTTTTCAGTCCACTGCTCCTGAAATCGAGTGACTGCTTAAGAAAAATAATAGGTGTGAAATCTACTGCATCCTTCCTGGAAAATAAATCTTCTCTTTGGATGTTCAAATGCAGTAGGAATGTTTTACACAGGCAACAATGGATGCTTTTTTTTTTTTCTGACTTAACTACAGTGAGTCATTGAGCAGAATCATACATGGCATAAATGATGAACTGACCACACTGTACACACCCAGTGTGTCATAACTGGTGACACTCAAGGTAGATGGTTCATAAACCATCCAGATTCTCCAACGTGCCTCTCTTTGGAATTAAGTCACCCTGGTGACAACACTCGATCTATTCTGTACGGACCTATACAAACCTAGTTATCATACATTACTGAGGCCTGACTAACTGTCCTTACTCGCTCAAACCATTGTTGAGTCCCTAGGGAAAGTTCTGAACCACAAACACAGTGATAACCAGGAAATGCTCTGATAGCCCTTCAGTAAAAGTCTGTCAAAGTGGATTGAAGTTGGAGCATCAGAAACTGTTCTGCATAGAGGCAAAGTGTCATAGAGGAAAATTGTGTTGTCCTTGTAAACTGAGCTTTGAAACATTATCTAAGCTAAATCTTCTTAGGTATTTAGGCTGTTTAATCCATTACAGCCAAAAGAAACTGCAGTAAAATTGAGGTGAACACAGAAATGATTCCATTTACTTTAGAAATGAAGAGGTAGGGAAAGTTGAGTTGGACCAAATATACTTCATCTCAGGTCTCAGCACTATGTAGAACATTCCTCTTTAGTACAGCTACATAAATAGCTCCTCATAGCTGTCAAGCTTCAATGTTAGCCTAACTAAAGTGACCTCCTCTGATTGGTCTGCATAAATTAGCAACCCTTTCTGCATCACTGTCTTCTCTCTTACCCTGCTTTTGTTTTCTTCATAGCACATAGCAACACCTGGGCTATCACACATCTGTTTTTGAATTGTTGGCCCTTTACTCTGTAGAGTACGTTCCTTTGAAGATAGGTATTACACTTTCCTCATGTCTCTGATGGTCACTGAGTCCCTGACACACAATAGGTCTTCAACAAATATTTATAGAGGGAATAAATGAATGAACTGCTGAGCTCTCTGTAGAATAAAGTAAATTATGTTTTTTAAATTATCACCCATTTTTACCTTGAATATAGTAAATGATTCCCTTCGGAGATGATACAGTGATCTAGAGTGATACCCACAAAGCATGCAGAGGAGACAGGACCTACTCAGTGTACATGAATTTATACAAGCAGAGTTTCAAAGATTGCTACTGAAGCATCTCAGAATTAGATTTGGTTATTCAATGACAGATTGTTAACCTAACTACTAATTTAACTGTTTTGTAGTGTAGAGTTTAAAATGACATTTAATTTCAATAAATGGTATGGCACAACTGGATACCTATCTGCAGAAGAATTAAATACTACCACCTGCCTTATAACATATATAAAAATTAGTTAAAAATAGGCCATGGATCTAAAGTAAAATTACAAGGTTCTACAAGAAAGCATAACAAATCTTCATGACTTCAATTAGGCAATGGTTTCTTGGATATGATCATTAAAAATTAGCAAAGAGTAGATAAAGTTGACTTCTTCAACATCAAAAAAAGTGTGTTTTGGGGCCGGAGATTTAGCTCAGTGGTTCCGGCGCCTGCCTCGCAAGCTCAAAGTCCTGAGTTCGATCCCCAGTAACCACATACAATGCTAGGCGTGGAGACTCACGCCCACCAGCAATCAGTACCACATACCACAGTGCAGGGCGTGGTGGCTCACACCTGTAATCCCAGCACTCGGGAGGCAGAGACAGGAGGATTGCTGAGTTCAAGGCTTGCCTGGGCTACATAGTGAGTTCAGGGCCAGCCTGAACTACAAGGCGAGACCCCGTCTCAAAAAAACAAAAACAAAAAAACCCCCAGAAAGTAAAGATGTTTATAAGATGGGAGAAAATACTTGTAAGTCTTGTATCTGTTAGGGACTCATACCCAGAATATGTAAATAACTTTTAACTGAATTTCAAAACATCTAACCCAATTAAAAATGAGGAAAAGCTATTTTCCCAGAGAGAATAGATGAATAGCCAGTAAGGGCTGGGGATGTGGCTCAGCAGAAGAGTGCTCACGTAGTATGCACAGGTCTGGGTTTCAAGCCCTAGACCGACATCATGAGTCGCTGGGGAAGAGTGAGCCAAATCAAACTGTCCGGAGGTACCACTGCCTCCCCACTAGTGTGGCAGTGCCAAATGCTGGCAAGGTCGCAGAGAAGTGGGAACCCTCACGCAGTGCTACTGAGAATGTAAACTTCTACGCCCACTTTGAAACATTTTGGAAGTTCTCAAAATGTTAAAGTATCTCATGATCCACTGATTCCACGACTAGGTATATTCCCAGGAGAACTGAAAAATAAATGTTTTCACAAAAACCTGTACATAGGATGCCCCTGCGACAGTTATCATATTGGGAAGGGAGAGACAATTGACAAATGGATAAAGAATCGGAATGTATCTATGTGATAGAATATTATTTCAGAATAAAGAGAATGAGGTCTTGATACTTGCTACATCATGGATGAACGCTGAAAACATGTGAATCAAGTCACAAAAGTTCACAAATGGTATGATTCCACTTGTATGAAAATTCCAGAATAATGACATCAACAGAGTCAAAAAATAAACTATTCACCAACACAGGTTTGGGGGTAGTGGAAATAGGAAAGAGGGTTGACTGCTTCATGGGTTCAAGAGTTTGGGAAGGAAAGATGAAAATGTTTGAAAATTAACGGCAATAGCTAGAGAGACTGTGAATATACAGGGCACGAATGAGATATACCCTGCAATAGGTGCAATTTTATAGCAGGTGAATTGAATTTTTGAAAAGCTACTTTTAAAATGGGAGCAGTTGAGGGCCGGAGGGTTAGCTCAGTGGTTCCGGCACCTGCCTCCCAAGCGCAAGGTCCTGAGCTCGATCCCCAGAAACCACATACAATGCTGGGCGTGGAGACTCACGCCCACCAGCCATCAATACCACATACCACAGTGCCGGGCGTGGTGGCTCATGCCTATAATCCCAGCACTCGGGAGGCAGAGGCAGGAGGATTGCTGAGTTCGAGGCTTGCCTGGACTACATAGTGAGCTCAGAGCCAGCCTGAACTACAAAGTGAGAACCTGTCTCAAAAAGGAAAAAAAAAAAAATGGGAGCAGTTGAAATGTATACCGTGGCTGGATACCACATAAAAGTCACATGGAAGAGCATGAATCCTTCTCCCAAGAGGGTGGACTGCACAGAGGCAGTAGAATTCTTCCCTCCCAGGCCAGCTCCAGGCACAACGAACACAAGTGCCCACCAGCTCAAATTCTCCTTTGGCTCCTTCAGGGCCTGCAAAGCCCTATACAGGTGGCCCCATGGAATAAGTCATGAGGAACTTTAGCGAAATAGCACCACTGTAAGTGGAAACGCACAGAACATTAACTTATTAACACTCATAAGAATAAGCTTATGAACTTAGCCAGGCCTTTCAGTGAGGCCCTAAAGAAATGAAATGTTAATTAAAATTTAAAAGAAGGGGAAATGATTTAGTATCTAGCATACTGCCCGGAGTAGAATTTTCAGAAGTCAAGTCTGTAACACAGACCCAGATGTGAGGCAGCAGCGAAGACTTTTTCTCTACCGTGATCGGCCCGCTTTGCCTCTCCTCTCCTGCCGTGAAAATCGACTGTCCCCCTCCAGGCCAGATTCCACAGTTTTCCACTTTGCTTCATTAGGCTTCCCCAGGTAAGCGGTAAACCTAGGATTACAATCATAATTCTCGCCAACGAAGACGCTCTGAAATATATCTCAGAAGGGAAATCCCACGACCGGCTGCTTTGCAGAGACTCTGGCCACTGCGTGGAAGACACACTCGTGCGGAGAACAGCAGGAGGCAGGGCAATAGCGGCCTAGGCGCCGCCGTGCTGCCCGAGCGGTGTGAAGATTCCGTCAAAACGACAGCATGTGAGCTACACCAGATGCAGCAAAAGGGCTTCCCTGAACCCCTCTTATCTCACTAACTCGGGGTCGGCTGCCACAAATAGCCTTTGGGGCAAGTGTCCAGTCACGGCGGCAGCTGGCTGTGGGCGCTGGTACATTGCCACATTTGTTTAAGAAGCCTCAGTAGAAGTTTTTGTCATTTGCATGCCCGTCTCCCTGTTTATTAAGCCAATATATAAACTGTGACCTCTAGCTGTACGGGAAGCCACTGCTTATGAAGGCTCGCCCGCTGCGTGTGGAAATAAGCTTTTATTCTCTTAACTCATCTATGGCCCATTCATCTGGAGCTCCCCAATACCTCCCAACCGCTGGGAAAAAGTAGATAAAAGAAATTTGTTTCACCTCACAACAGTTCAGAGGGCTTTTCAGCACACCTACTAAAAAGAAAATGGTGCTTTGAGTCAGGGTAGCTCAGGGGGAAGAGAAGTATGTCAAGAATATTTCAAAGGCGTGGGGTTTGGCTATAATCAGGAAGGAATGGGGAGAAATGGGAAGCAATCCCAGGTCTCCTTAAGAGCCCTTCGGAAATGGTCTCCTGCTTAGGATACCTTCAAAACGGCAGCGCGCCGGGTCAGATAACAGGGCAGGGAACAGTACCCCTCTCAGGGTAAACTGCTTCCTTTAGCAAACACTTCCAGGTCAGCCATCTCTCATGCTGCTTTTGGAGTCTGTCTAAACTGAGCCAAAAATATGAACTAAATATGTTGTTTGCAAAAATAGAATAGAATGTTTTGCTTCACCTAGAGAAAGATGACACACATAGTCCGAGCCTGGGGAGAGCAAGGAGGAACAACAGAAGGTAAGGAAGGCGGCCCAGCCGGGTGTCGGAAGCTGCACCCTGAGCCAAAGCGCTGGACCATGGCGGCACGGACAGGAAGAGAGTCATCCACTGTGCAGTGGAATGCGGTGTTGTGCTGTGGGGTAGCGTGCTCCTGTCTCAGGATATTCCCCACAACTTCAACCCAACTGGTTGGTATGAATGTGTTTCACGGAAATGAAAACAGATATGTCTTCTATGTGGGTCCATGAGAACAGATAAGAGAGGAAGCACAGAAGGAAGGGAGGTAAAGAGAATTCAGCAGCAGTGTGGACTTAGAACAAGGGTACAGCGGGCGGAACAACCCTTGAGACTGAGCTCTTTGGGGAGTGGAGTGGCAGATAGGGGTGACGGCAAGAGAAGCAAAAAGACTGTGTTCCCCACTCTGTGAGGAATCTAGGGTGCGGGGAGAGCAGACTGCCACAGGCCAGGGGCTCAGGGGTCCCCAGGTGGGGACGGGAACCTCTTCCGGCCCCATCCACGGGATTTGCTGAAGGTTTGCTGACCTTCCTCCTAGAAACAGAATTTTCAAGACACTTCACTAAGAGGCTCGCAGAGGTTTACTAGGCAGATTTTAGAAGTTCACACTCCAAGAGAATAGAGTACAGACCCTCAAGGGGGAGAAGGAGGCACCTTGTGGTTCTCAGGGGGTCTTCAACATGGGCAGTCAAGGGCGTGTATCACTTTGTCCTCTGGCTACCCATTTATACCTGTTGGAAGCTAGGGATGGAGGAAGAGCTACACACAAAGGAAGAGCAAGGCCCAGGCGTCTGACCCTGAGGAATTTGCTGTTAAAGTATGTCCCTTGGAAAAGTACAAGGACTGAGAACTTCGGAGCCCTGAAGGTGCAGGTTTCTTTTTCGGTTTTGTTTTGAGGTATCAGGAATTGAACTTGGGCCCTTGTGCTTCCAAGGTAGGTGCGGTACCACTTGAGCTAAATCCCAGGCCTTGCAACTGTTCTTAAGAGTACAATGGTAGAGTTAGGACTTGCCATGTTCCCCTTCAACATATCCTTTTTCCTTCTGTTCACCTCAGGACCACTTAGATTCAGGGCAGCTCTGAGGAAGCAGGGAGATGAGGGCCACCCAGACGGTGGGTCTGGGAGCAAACAGCTCCAAGGGAAGTTTTCCAAGGACCTTTTTATTTGATTTGTTCTTTCTAATTTTTTAAAAATTTTAAACTTTTTTGATTAGTTCATATGTCATACATATTGATCACACTCATCTAGGGAATTTGTACCTATATGTAATATATTATAATTCTTCTTTATCTCATTTTAATAATCTTCTTAGAAATTTAACTTCTGTCTCATCCTTGATATCTTCTCCAAAGGGTTAAAACCATATTACGGGGATACATGCATACCCGTGCTTGTTGTGCAGTTTGTAATACCCAAATCTTGGAAATGGTGCATCTCCATAAACAGATGAGTAAATAAGGAAAATGGTATTTATACACAATGGAACAGTATATTGCCACAAAGAAAGATAAATTTGAGGCATTCATAGGTAAATGGATGCAACTTGAGAACTTGTTGCTCAGTGAAATAAGTCAGACACACAAACTCAACTACCATATGGTTTCTCTTCTATGAGAAACACAAAAAATAAAACAGAAGAAAGATAAATAGGGAACAGGAAAAAGTTCAAATACTTGCCCAAATTTTAAGTTCCTTTGTTTTAAAAATAGTTCAATATTGCCGGGCGTGGTGGCTCATGCCTGTAATCTCAGCACTTGGGAGGCAGAGGCAGGAGGATTGCTGAGTTTGAGGCTTGCCTGGGCTCCATAGTGAGCTCAGGGCCAGCCTGAACTACAAAGCGAGACCCTGTCTCAAAAAAAAAAAAAGTTCAATATTTGTGCTTTTTAAATTTATAATACTAGTTTATTTTAGATTCTTAAAAAGAAAGATTAGTGTAATTATGTTTGCTTTTTTTCCCCCAAGAATCTTTTTGCTTTATATAAATACTCTGAGTGGCTACTTTGGAGAAAGTGATATACAGTGTAATGACTGTTGTTATGCTCTTAGTATTTGATTATGAAATTTTAGTCTAAAATTTTTTAAAAATGAAATATAACTTCTGAATTGCTTCTCTCATTTCTATGCAAAAATAAGGTCATTTTCTATTTGTGAATGTAGATTATCATAAACAAACATTTAATGGTTCAGATATTAAGATTGCTACCAGATAATGTATGAGATATCCCAGCAAGTGGGAAAGCTCAGCGTCGTGATATAGAAATAATGTTGTCCATAGTAGAAGATAACATCAAGTAAGTTGTACTCTTAGGAATTTCTTAGGGGTTCATCAAACTATAAGTTTTTCTCAGAACTTCTGAATTAATGAACTTGTGTAAATTCTGGTATAAAACTAATGTATTCCTGTGCTTGCTTCGGCAGGACATATACTAAAACTAATGTATTCCTACTAAGGATATGTACTTAGCCTGTGATATACATTAAAATGTCTTAGTGAATTTCGGGATTTTTTTTTATTATTTGAATTCTTCTCTAGTGAAGCCTCCTGGAAGGGGGCAATATAGAAAATAACTGATGCACTCGTAAATTTTTCTGATGAGTTATTCTTTTATATAATTATGTCCTTCATTCCAACTTTCACAAATGTCCACGGCTTTCAACTTTGAAACTCTTCATTTACCAGTTTGTGACTAAGATACATTCTATTAAATATTATTTGAAAGATTTAATGGCTCTTAATAGGGAGAAGACAATCTAAGTTTTCAGTTAAATTCCTGTGATAAACACAGAAAAAGCCAGCAACTTGTCAAATACAGTAAAGCCTACATGGGCTTGAAAAAGTACGGTGGACCCTTGGCTTAGGATCGGTTCCCAAGGGCTGGTTGTAAATCAAGATGATCTTAAGTCAGAACAGCAGAGATCTGGATGTTTACCTGGGTAGACACTATAGATAACAAGACTCAGATAGAAGCATTAACCTAATTAGCTTAAGTTGTATGTCAGGCTAGTCATGACTTGAGAGTCCACTGGTATACCAATGAAAGGTACAGAACTAAAGGCCAGGGATTTAGCCCAACTGGTACCACTCCTACTTTGTGAAGCATAAGGGCCCGAGTTCAATCCCTAGTACTGCAAAAAAAAAAAAAAAAAAAAAAAGTATAGAACTATTTATATGGTAGAGAACATAGATGTGTTTCTAGGTCTTTCTCTTTATACCAAGTCTACCATGGCACATAGGCATACACAATTCTTAAGTAAAATTCATTATCTCTAACTTTCTGTTGGAAAGACGTTTTTGCAATAGCTCCACAAAATGGGAAGTAGAAAAATCATTTCTGCTTTTAGACATAAAAAATCAGGAAATGAAACATAACTAGCTCCTTTTCTTATTTCCAGTATGTTTATAACATGGTCTGACCATAATTAGATATTTTACAAACATCAGACCACTCCAACAATTTTCTCATTGCTACACTCTTGACATTCCCTTTGAAGAAATCAAGAAGAGTAATAGGGCCTTATCAGTAAAATTTTCTCTTCTCTCTGACCCTCAAAGCCATCTATAAAGAGTCAGACTTTAATAGAAAATATTTGAGGAAGGAGAATGAAAAAGAGAATTTAGATGCATTATATATAGGTACTAGCTCACCATGAGGAATGAATCATTATGTGTGGCAAACATGTACCAATAAAAATAAAGTTGAAAGACTCCACTAACATGCACAGAATGACATTATTAAATGTAAACCTTTAGCAATATTTTATCCCTAGAGTGTGAGTATTCTGAAGATTTTTGAAGGGTTTTTAACAAAAGTGTGCTAGAGAGAAATACACAGCATTTACAGGAGGAAACACATTTGTCACATGAATTTGGGGAAAAGAAGAAAAGTTGTATTTCATTAATTAGAAGGGAGAGGTCAATTCTAATGTTAACTATTAACATCTGCTAACCGCAAATTCCTGAAAAAACTAACATACAATGTTATTCAGTTTTCTATCTTTAAAAAAAAGGTTTCAAGCTTTGAAACTAGTAAAATATGGGTGAAAGTTCATAAGTGAGACTATCTCCTTCAACTTCAAATATATAAACTTTGCATGAAACTACCCAAATAATTAACATAGCTAATAAAATTTGGGGTCATGGACTTCAGCTGCTTGACATGGCTGTGGGAGGGGGAGAAATGAGGAAAAAATTCCTGACATGTCTCCTTCCCACTACTCTTTGTTCAGAGTAAAGGTCACTGAATTGTTTCGGTCTTGCTTTATGATAGATTGGATTATGGACTTAAAACCAAGAGACTAGCAGTCATCTCGACTCACACTCTTATTTTATACAGAAAACAGAAAACCTGGAGAACTTCAGCAACTTGCCCAACAACACAGAGCTCAACATAAGGGAACAGGAGCTAGAAAATGGAACAAGAGATTTTTTTATATGAAATATTTGCTGTTGTTGGTTCAAATATATTAGCCTAGGAAGAGATTAATTCAGGTAGACCAACTGAAAACACTTTATACCTGTTGTTTCTTAGTATCACGAGGACAGAGGCAAAAAAAGTTTGGAGCACAGAAATGAAGAGAACAACCACACGAAACAAATGAAACACATCCTACGTGCTTCTGGAAGTTTTTTTTTTTAAGCTTCTGGGCCCAAATCACACAATCTTGGTAACCAAGGAGAATCTTACTCCTGGAATGCTTAGAGACCTGCATTAACCATAAGCTTCTTAGGAAAGAATTCATCCTTTGTTTGCAATGATTCCTGGTGGGAAAGGCAAGCAAACCTCTTTTACTGTTATGGACCCAGTCGCCCTGCAGTTCCAGGTGTATCAGATCCTCTGGGAACCCTAAACCAAGGCCCCATGGATTCCGAGTGGTTTTGTTATGGATTAGCTGCTTTCCTCAGGCGTCCTCTTCCTCTTCCTCTCTTTCTCTGCCCCTTGGTGCCAGTACAAGAAACTTCCTGTGTCTGTTTAAGGGACTTAGATTAGCCAGGGATGATAGCATTTCTAATTGTAGATTCATTTAATTTGGGCAATAACCAGAGAAAGTTTATTTCAAAGTAATACCAAAATGACTGCTTTCTGGTAGCAAATGTCCCGGAGCCCTTCCACCAATGCAAATCTGTTACTGCCTGGAGCTCCAGGATAAAAATTTCTCCTTTATTTGCTTTCACAGGTAGGAGAAATACCCAAAACTCCTTTTGGTACTTAATGAAAGTTTTGGATTTTGTTAAGAGGTAAGAGGAAATAAATACTCTACTTTTCTTCTGAATTCTTTAGGAACAAATTTAGCTTGATATTATATTAAAACACAACATTCAAAATCATATCTGGCATCTTCTTGACATTCCAGAGGCATAGCTGAAATATGCAATGCCAAAAGAAGCTAGAAATGGTGGAGGAAATTACAGAAGTGTTTGACTGTCATCCAAAAGATTCTACAGTTCACACAGAGGAAAGTTTCCCTCCATCCCACAAGCATCTTAAGGATCTGTCCCAAACAATGCTCAAGATTTCAACTGGGGGCAAAGTGTACGGCAGGTAGCAAAATAGTCAGGTCTTTGCAGCTCAACTCTTGTCATATATAGCTGACCACTTTTTCAATGAAAAAAAGTTGAAAATTTAAAAAAAAACAAGAATAATTTATGCAGAACAGAATCTATTCCATCAGCAAGGTTCTTCAATTCTTATGACAAATAGAAACTCTTCAGTGCTTAGATACCTCGGATTCTCAGTTTTCCCTTTAGGGTCGCCTTGCCCTTGTTGAGATTCTGGAAACAACCCTCCAAGCTTATGAATCCACATGAAATTTGATGACACCTTCCCCTCCCCCTTTCAGATATGACTCATTGCTGTTGATGAAATCTCCAAGGACCAGAAGGTCTATTTTAAAGCAAAGGAGCAAAAGGAGCATCTTAATTCCAACTGGTCAGCCCAGACAACTCTAGGACTCTAGTAGTTATTCTTCACCAACTTCCTTATAACACAGAGGACTCTAAGTCCTCTTTTCACTTTCCCTGGGGAAAGCAGGGCAGAAAAGCTAAAGAGGCAAATTGACTTTAAGTCTTTGACTTGAAGCTTATCAGCAGTTCTACCTGACCATTAATGATCTCTATGAAGTTACTGAGTTTTAGCTTTGCAAGGATTTTATTTTATTGTCAAGATTTTTGGATCCTCTTCACTCCAGACCTGTCTAACTTTGCGTACAAGAGGAATAGATCTGAGCTTTTTTTAAAAAACCTTTCAAATTTAAAACCTGATGTCTGCTGTGTCATAACCGCCACTCCAGTCCCAGACTCTTAGGAGGGGCTGCAGAGCTCATCAATACGGGCCTCCTGAAGCCATCCAGAAAACCCTGAGGTCTTTCAAACAACATGTAAGAAGAAAAGAAGAAAAGAGTATGGTAGTCTTAAATAAAACTCCACTTACCCTTACTTGAAGATAGGAAAATATAAATAAAGTGAGGAGACTCCTTTAGTTTTCCAAATTCTAGAAACATCTTGTCCCAAGAGAGACTGTTTCTTGGTATAGAAGATGAGAAGAGCTGAAGTTAAACAATGATCCTTTTTTCCATTTCTACAAAAAAAAAAAAAGAAAGAAAGAAAAGAAAAAAGTAGCAAGCAGAGGCAAATGCTCCACTGGACAAATTGTTTCAGCAGATGTTCATTGTCCCGGGGAGAAAACAGCCCCTACTTTGCAACTCAGCAATTGCAAATTTAGGAGCTTAAATACTTTTAACTTGAAATGAACCATGTGGTATGAGATGTAAATACTAAAATCATTTATATGAGCAACTGGTTATATTTCACATGAAGTTCCCAGAATGCTGACAACTGCTCTTGGAGTTGCTTATCGTGAAATGCTAAAGGAACAGTTTGGGCTCCTTTGGGCTTTTTGATTTCTGCAGTTTGCTAAAAGATTATTTTAAGTGGCACCCTAGGACACTATTAATAGTCATTAATAATTATAGTAGCACTTACAGACTTCTTGCAATAGGTTGGCCACTTAACAATTATCCTTGATGTAAGTGCTCTTATCAAGCCCATTCTGAGGTGAGGAAACTAAGGCGCAGAAAGTCAAAGGTCTCACCGAAATCACAGACAAGAAGTAGCAGCACTGGCATCTGAACACAGGCAGTTTGACTCAGGAATCAGCAAAACTTTTTGTAAAAAGTATCCAATCATATTGAGCTTTTATAATACAAATAACTAAAATATAAATGTATACACTTCTAAATATAATAAGTCACTGTCTCACCTACTGAACTCTGTCTGTGCACCATAAAAACAGGAAATATGGGCCGGAGATTTAGCTCAGTGGTTCCAGTGCCTGCCTAGCAAGTGCAAGGTCCCCGGTTCGATCCCCGGTAACCACATACAACAATACTGGGCGTGGTAACTCACGGCCACCAGCACTCAGTACCACATACCACAATGCCGGGCATGGTGGCATGATAATCCCAGTGCTCTAGAGACAGAGGCAAGAGGACTGCTGAGCTCCAGGCTTGCCTGGGATACATAGTGAACTCAGGACCAGCCTGAACTACAAAGTGAGATGTCTCAAAACAAAACAAAACAAACCAGACAATATATACATGAAGTAGTGTGGCTGTGTTCCAATAAAACTTCATTTAGTGATACGGAAATTTAAATTGTATATAATTTCCATGTGTTAAAAAGTATTTTTCTTTTGTTTTTTCTCCCCCAACGCTTTATGCAATGTAGTCCTCAACTCATGGGCTGTTCAGAAACGGGTAGCAGGCTGGATTCTGCCTGGAGACCACTGCTCTAGGCTCTTCCAGACCATACTGCCTCTGTAGTGATGTCTAACAGCTAGCACAACTCCCTGCATGTTTTAACCTTATCAAGCTATGTAGTTTTTTTATACAGAACTATCTTGGAATGAGGACTTGATTTTTATATTATATGTAATATTATAAATATTATATTATATAATATAATATTATGAATATTATATGATTTATATATACTTAAATAGAAAATTTACAGTATTTGGTCTGACCTATTAAAATGACTGTCTCATATGTTTCAATATAATATTTATAAATGTCTATTGCATTTAGAGATAACTTTTATTTAAGCTACTAAAGCTTAGGCTACTGATTAGAGGACACTGGATAAACAAAGCATCAGACATGTGATCTACTCGATGAGCTTTAAAGTTCTCTTAGCAATGTTTCTACCAAGTTGGATCATAACCATCTAGGGATGAAATTATAAATAAAAGGAAGACTTGTATTATGTAACTTCTCCATGATGAGCAGAAAAAGTGTACTATCCTGTTTAGTTTCTACAAGGACACTAGGAAAAATATGGGTCTATTCAGCTCAGAGCTGAGCAAACTGTAGTTCCTCAAGAGTCACTTGTCCACAGAGAGTCAGGAGGTGGTGAAGCCTGAGTTTAGGACAGATGTCCTTTTTCTTCCCCATGAGTAATGATGAAGGTGTCTTGTGCTTTGTCAGTACTGCTGAGACTTTTAAGACAATTTCTAAAAATCTTCACTAGGAAACCATTTATAAGCCATCATATTAGAATTTGTTATTCCCAACAAACTCCAGAAAACACACTCTTGCAATCTTAGTTTTCTGTAATCATATTTGTATTGTCTCATTGGATTTATTTAAATAAAGTCCAAGATAAAGTGTTACCTCCTAAGGTAGCTGATGTTTGTAAAATATCTGTTGAGCAAGATCTCTATTTGTAAATGAAAGAGAAATGAATGTGAAAATCAGCTTCAGCAAAAGTAATCTTATGATGTTAACTAGGTAACTCTATGGAGGTATGACATTTTTAGAACATAAATATTTTTCCACACTTTAACACATTATAAGAACATTTAGCAAGGAATCTAGTCCTGCATATACTAGGAAAACAAACGAGGGAAAGGAAGAAACTACAAAATGAAAATCAAAGGAAATATTGAGACTTAAATTTGTAACAGTTTGCTTCATTTATGCTTCTACCTCTGTCTAAGAAAGAAACTAATATCTCACCCATGACTTTTGAGGAATAAAATATAAAATAATAAAGGAATTCTGAAGACTTCACCACAGGTATATCCACCAAAGGAAAGAATTAGTCAAGCTTACACTTGCTCTGGAATGAACCATTATTGCTCTTTTCCCCCTATTTTTCTAGTCTTTTTTTTTTTTTTTGCATTTCTTTTCTCTATACCCACCCCTTTCTGGCATAGAAAATCATGTGTGTTGCTGACATGACTGCCCTGTTTCCTCTAACAATTTTCTGTCTTTATTTTTATGACTTTTTTTTCTTAAAAGGCATAGTGATGGTTCTTACATTGTTTCAGCTCATCAAATATTTTATTGCCTTCACTCAAAATTTACTTCACATTCGGTTCTCTGCCAACTGCACACTAAGTAAGCTGTGACCGAGAGCAGAGTGACACACATCAAAGTGAATTTCAGAAACTGCTGTGTGAGCTTTCTTGACAGCCCAGGAAACAGAGGGTTCATGTGAAAGACAAAGTATGAACACTCATAAATACAGGGCTTACAATTCATTAGCTTTTATTATTGTTGATTTTGATGTTTAACATTTGATAAACCCATTTAATAGATCAAAAACAGTCAAAAGAAACATGCATCTTCTTATTATCACCCTTAAAGTTGGATTTTAAATGTATACACTATGAATTTCCATCATAGAATATTTTCTGGAATATACGGGCTCAAATGTCTGGAGCATGAACAAACAATTATTGAGGAATGGGCTTTAGATACAGAAATTCAGAAGCTCAGTGATTAAACAGATGAATATTGTCTTGCCTTAATGAATTCTTCATTATCCACGAGCAGAAGCAATGAGGGAAGTGATCCCCAAGCCTTCAGACAAAGCACTATTTAGTAATATGGACATGTCCCGAGCTTACAGAGAATATGACCATTGTCATCTTGGTACTGGTAATAATCAAGGAAGGGAAAACTGGATATTCCAGTCAGATCATGATTCTTAAATAAGCAAGTTCCAGAAAGTTCAATTAAAAATAGGTGTGATCCTATAGCCAATATTAGAAAGAAAAGCAATGAAGTCACACAGAATTTTGAGATGTTCTCCAAACAAAACGCTGACCCATCGCCATACATTTGCCACGATAAGCTATGTAAGACCTGTAAAGCAGCATTTCATGTTATTGACATTGGGCACAGACTTCACAATGGGGCAGGTACTGTGCATTTAGGGTGTTTGACAGCCTCCCTTGGCCTCTCTCCACTGAACGCCAGGATGACCCGCCCCTCTGTTGTGACAACTAAAAATTATAGTCAGACACTGCCAGCCTGCTCTAAGGGAAAGGCGTGGGGAAGGGACTGAGAACAAACTTCTAGGTTTTACAAAGGTAGACAGCAAACATGGAAAAAGCAACATAAATGAGTGGTTCAAAAATGATGTCATTGCCGGGTACGGTGGCTCATGCCTGTCGTCCCAGCACTCGGGAGGCAGAGGCAGGAGGACTGCCGACTTTGAGGCGTGCCTGGGCTGCACAGTGAGCTCAGGGCCGGCCGGATGTTGTTGCAGTTGAGGAAGGCCTTAAAATCTCAGGTACCAAACAGTTTAAGGGAAAAGAAAGAAATGTCCTTCATCACTTATCAGAGGAAGACAAAGGTTGATATTAATGATGTATGACAAACCCAGAAATATGACAATTACTAAAATAACATGTCATCCTGTATAGTTAAGCAAATGATCTAACCTCAAAAAGAGAATGTTTAAGGGAGGTGGAGAATAAGATAGGAAAATATAGGGGCCGGAGGGTTAGCTCAGTGGTTCCAGCGCCTGCCTGGCAAGCGCAAGGTCCTGAGTTCGATCCCCGGTAACCACATAGAATGCTGGGCGTGGTGACTCACGCCCACCAGCAATCAGTACCACATACCACAGTGCTGGGCGTGGTGGCTCACACCTGTAATCCCAGCACTCGGGAGGCAGAGACAGGAGGATTGCTGAGTTCGCGGCTGCTTGCCTGGGCACCATAGTGAGCTCAGGGCCAGCCTGAACTACAAAGCAAGATCCTGTCTCAAAAAAAAAAAAAAAAAGGTAGGAAAATATAGGTGCCGATAAAAGCTTGGTAAGCTACTTAGGAAGGATCTCCAGAGTAATTCTAGGATAATGAAAGAAACAGTGGATGCCTACAGTAATATTGATATCACATCCCAACTTGAGTTCATGATAAGTGAGGTAGGTCAAAGAAACCTCTTGCTTTACTCCACTTTTGAAAGGTAGATTAGAGTAATGCTACATAATGCTCTTTTCTAGGAGGGTTTGTCAAAGCCTCAGGCTGTGTTTTTGGAGGCAAACTCAATGTATGGGCTAGTCGATAACACAGCTTATTGTCTCAACAGCACCAGCTAACTGTGCACCCCACTGTCACACACTCACTCTTTCTTAAAGCTTCTGGGAATCTCTAGGGATCTTTAAGTTGAAGTTCCAGTCATTAGATATAATAATCACTAAGTGTTTTTTAAAGTATATGGTACTTCTGTTATTGTGATCTACACTATCAATGGAATAGGCTCTTCTTAACTAATGTTGAACAAAAGTTTTATAGATTTATTTCCATCCCAGCCTAGATGGCCTGTGGTCTTGGAGCAAAATCCTTAATCTATGGAGAAGCAATTTGATATGAAAATGACACTCAGAAAAGAAGCAAAACTTTTTTGTTGAAATACTAAATATCTCCTGTATATTTACTTTCAAAATGTCACACTCGCTCCACTAGCAGTCAAGGAAAAAATAGCACTGTGTATGGAAATGTGCTCTACTAGATGAGCCTGACTTTTGCTCCAGTCCACCCAACACACATAATCACATCACTGTGCTCCAACATCACAAAGAGATGACTCAGCCAAAATAGAAATTCTAAGCACTCGATATTCTCAGCATAGATATTCTAAGCACTATAGTATCATGAGGGTCCAAAGTATGTTTTTAGAGTAGAGAGTACTTTTTAGCAAGATAAATCAAGAAATGATAAATAGAATGGAACTGTTTCATTAAATTGTACCTGAAAAAAACCACAATCACAATAAAATTAAAAATGGTAACAAGTCATACCAAACCTACTTAATCACAAACTGAATCACTTAAAAGAGCTGCTTCAATTTTGCTATTAGGCAAATAAAAGATATATTATAATTAATTTGTGAGAGTTGATGTTATTATCAATTGCTTTGATTAAGTGAAAATGGTAAGAATTAAACAGCGGAGAGTCTCATTTCATGAGTTAAAACCTCCTAAGTGAATTCCATGTTTTTACTGCACCACTGTTTCATCAACACTATGCCATGTAATAGTTTCCTTCACAGAGTCTTTGTCCATTTGTGGAAAACTCAAATCATATTTTCAGGTAAAGGCCTGCTGAAATCATTTCTTTCCAGCATCAAGGAGGGTCCACGTTACACAAGTCATATTTAAACCTAAGTGGCTTCAAATGCTGAACAAATGGAAACTTACCTAATGAAACAACACATATTTGACTTGACTTATATCCATTCTGATGATCTTCCTTTTAAAGGAAATTGTTTCTCAGGAAACCCAGCAGCATGCAAGAGAGGAGGTAAAAAGACGACTTTGAAACAAAGAGTCTACCACAACAACCTTCAACTTAGTTCATCTGCATAGCTGGCAACACCTGATTTCACAGGGAAACCGACAGTGTCCACAGTTCCCGGTAAACCTTGGAAACCGTTAACTCCTGAACACTAGCAAGATGGTGCGACCCAGCAAACAACTCCCCACGGCCCTCTCAAGCCTCCCCCTTATTCATAAACGGAGTGCACTTGTGAGTCAGGGAGCTAGTAACTAAACCAAGAATTGCCATTTTCCCTCTTTGGGGTGAAGAATGACCTGTTAAAAAATATATACTATATGTATATCTGATCTATTTAGAAGCTCCATTAAAAATGCTGACACCTGGTTTTGTCTTGTCAAGATAAAATCATCAAAAAATAGCCGACAGAAAGAGGAAGATGATGCAAAGCTACACACTGTTTTGAGAGAGTCTACTGTATAAGATCAACACATCTTTTTGAAGTTGATAAAATACAAATCTCACTTGGAACCAGTCAAACAAGATTTGAAGTCTTTCCTCCAGATAGAAATTATTGTATTTGCTTCCATAGCACTATTATCAAGATTTCCATGCTAAACACATATACAACCTCTTGGTTTCCATTTATTTAGGATTCTGACACCAAAAACAAACAGCAGAGCCACTTGCACAGACGGTATTACCTCTACTTGTTATTTCTTTTTTTTTTTCCCACCCTTGGACTCTTCAACTACGAGAAAATCAGTCCAGCTGATTCTACATGCAACTATCCCAAGTCACATTATTATTTTATGTCTACTCTTCCACTAACCATGCAAGCATTTTCGTGATTTAGAAGTTAAGCACACAGAAGAAGGAAGCTTCTTCTTCACCGTCAAATCCAGATCTTACCTGGAACATTAAAAGGGGACAACACCTTTGTAAGCCTTCTTGATTTGTGCTGGTCTCCTCAAGGGACGGTTAAATCACAGCAATCACAGCAGCCTATATTCTTAAACTCTGAAAAAAAAAAAAAGTCAGGAAGCTTGATCGGTGCACATAATGGGCTGCATAATGCAGGAAAGCACCGTATCTTGGCAACTAGAAAACAATCCTTTTCAATTAACTCACTGCAATTTGGCTCACATTTGTTGTGAAACACAGAGGAAGGAAAATGTCTTAAGCACTGAAAAGAACCTCTCGTAATAGCTCGCCGGGAAAGTGGGATCCGTTTGTTCATTTTGGAACACACTTTTAATTAACAGACTCCCGTTGCCTGACTCTTTCCTATGCACATCTCTGGCCATATCATTTCACTTTTTTGTTGCATAGTCTTTACTTAACTCTGGGATCCTGAATAGTTGCATATGTTGGAGTCTAAACAGTAAAACACAAAAGGTAGGTATAGCTGATCCAGGTCCTGATCATTTCAGTACTGTATTTTGCTTTCTAAAATGTGAGCTTCAATGTAGCCCTGGGTGCTCATTAAGAAATGCAATTCAAACATTTGTATATTATTTATCTTAGCTTTTAAGGACCACCTACCACATCTAGCAGCCACTAATTTTAGGTGACAGGTAAGATGTACAGCTGTGGTAGCTCGATTTTATTCTAACTGACAGTTTTGGGGGATGGATGAATATTTGTGAGAATGTGATGAATTTGGAAAATCTTCAGAAGGTGCCATGTATTCTTGCAGAATGTTTGAATTTCATATACCTATAGGGCTTCACATGTGGGACCCATATTTAAGAACCTGTTCATAAAGCAAGTGCAAGGAAAACAGAAATTATGCATAAATAACTTTTTCTATTAATCAAATTTTTCCATTTGGAGTGGTAAAGCAATCTCATATAAGGAAACAGCTTGAGGTGGATAATTTTTATACTGAAACAAAGCCAAATTGACTAAATTGTGTCTTCCAGGACAAAAGCATGTGCTATGCTGTTTACCTCCTGTGGCTCTTTGATTCTCTTTTCTCTTTTTTCTTACCCAGTTTCTCCTGACATATGTCTACTTTGCCTTCCTACCACTCATGGGAAATGCTTCTGGGGTAATAGTTCTAAAACACAGCCCTTTAGCGTCAGTACCTTAGCACAAAGCACTGTCTTTGTTGGTGGGAACCGCTGTAAACTGTTGGAGGTGATGTATTTGGGTAGACCTTCTGGCACCTTCAGCTCAGACTCTCGACAGCTGTGTACACTTTCCATGGGTAGAACTGGCTGGGATAATTTTACAAGTGTTTCTTCAGTCTTAGCACTGACTCTTCACCGGCTCTTCAACCTCGGGCAGACTTGCTAAACATTTTGTGTCTCAGCTGACTTAATGAAGGACAGTAGTACACAAAGGGGTGATGTGAGGATTGGCTAAGACTATAAATGTAAATCTTCTCAAAACACTACCCAGCAGTTGGTAAATGCTCACACTTTGGCCTGTGTCGTATTAGTATTCTTCAATTTGGTACATTTTCAGATCTTTTCAAACCAAAATATAAAATTTTAAAAAGCCTATATCTTTCCTAGGTGAAAGTCTGAAGTAATATAGATAAAAACTTTTGAGATCTACAAAATTATTTTTCCTTTAATGATTGCTTCTCATTTATCATCTACTAAGCACTTTAAATCCTAGAGCTTTTATTAATCTCACTACTAATAAAACGCACAATGATTTTACACAGTAGAAACATTGCTTGATCTTCCTGAAAAAGCATACATTCATGTTAAACATATCGACTTAAATGATTTAAGTAAAAAATCTGAAATTATGTACGAATTTATTTCTCATAAGTCACTTTATTATATGTAATTCAATAATTACAGGAGTCTCAAGCCTTGTTAAATTCTTAGAATGTAGAGACAAGCTGCAATCAGCTTTTGGCAGGACTCTGGGTGTGTTTTTAAAGAGCAGCTGCAGACCCTAATACCTGACAGGAAGCGCACGCTCTGTGTGTTGGCTGTGCAGACAGTCCTGCTGAAGTGCTCCATTAGGGCATCGCTTGCTTGGAAGGCAGGTTCAATTTTAGGCTTTAACCCAATCCATTATGCTGTTGTCTCAATCAAAACACCACACTCTTCCCCCGCAACAAAATTATACAGTTATTAGCAGACAGTCACATGAACCTATCTTCTTAGGAGGACCTGGATCCAGCCACTCAGATATTTATCTGCATGGCACACAACAGTGCTCCCTTGTTCTTTAAGAGTCCTAGTATATTGAAAAATAGCAAGTTCTGGTGCAAGAGAAATTAATCTATTAGGTCTCAAAAAGAAAAGAAATAAAAAATGAAACCAAGAAGGTAGTATTTGTGTAAAAATGCTAAACTCTTGAAATTTTAACAGAAATATTCTGGAAAATATCAGACTAGTGTCTTCCAGGAGACTGGATGTAATGTGAAAGTATTATGTAAGATTTTGAAAAAGGTGAATTCTTCAGCAGTTCTATAACAAGCTAAGTCATCAAGTCATTTCCCTACTTCAACTCTGAGATATCCCTCAAAGTTCAATTTGAGCTACATAAGAACAGAACAATAAGTAATACTTACGTGTAACTTTAGGGTGCCTTTATTTATAGTTCAAGTGAAACATTCAAAAGCAATTTATTATGGAGATATGAGCATACAAATAAAAATAAAACCAGTGACACTATAAAAAAATTCATGCCAGAGATAATTCTTCTACAATTTCTAAATATGCAAATGAGATATTCTCAAATTATTGAGTATGCAACAGGATTCTTATAATATTTAATGATGAGACATCTCACAAAATAAAATGTAAACATCAAATAATGACAATAAAAATTTCAAGGGTTATAGGCAGTCAGCATACAGCCAAATTAAATTATTTCTGAGTTGTTTTTGGAGTAAAAAAAAATAACAGGTTTTCTAGTTTGCTTTTGCTTTTTTAGCAGTCTGAACGCCCATCAGAGCATGTTACTTCAAAAATCAAGCGTCCCAAACTTTTCAAGAAAGAAGCCAAGCTGGTACCAATGCCCTGCTCCAGTCCCAGCACTACTGACAGAGTGTTACGTCCCTAGCAAGGCAAAGGAAACCCCACTTCCATAGCGACCCCGCTCTGACCCGCAGGCTGAGGGCCCCTGAGAAACTACCAGGAAGGGAGGGGCTCCGCTCCTCCAGCAGAGGAAACATTGCAAGAGGAAGAAGGCAAGTCTGAGAATCACTGCTCACCTTCCTGGGTGCTCAGAATGGAGAGGGTACGGAAGAACCCGAGGAAACCGAAGTC